>CAKALU010060060.1:0-54719 GCA_916700995.1 Hozukius guyotensis | reverse complement strand
TTATGCAAATGTATGTATATATTTATTATTGTGAATCAATTAACAACACAAAACAATGACAGATATTGTCCAGAAACCCTCACAGGTACTGCATTTAGAATAAAAAATATGCTCAAATCATAACATGGCAAACTGCATGTGATTATCATAATATCAGAGGTCAAGGGACCCCTTTGAAAATGGCCATGACCAAAATTTAGCGTAAGATTGGAGCGTTATTTAACCTCCTTCACGACAAGCTAGTATGACATGGTTGGTACCAATGGATTCATCAGGTTTTGTAGTTTCATATGAAAACTGAGCTTTACAACCTCCGAAAGATCGATTGCGTTAATGCATTAAAGAAATTAGTGGCGTTAAAACAATTCTACGTTAACAAGTTGTCATAGCGTTTTGTTTATGTTTTTGTGTATGTTTACATATATGTGAAGATTTTAAATAAAAAAACAGCCAGCTGAACTTCTTTTATAAAAGCAAAGAGTAAAACACCTATGATGCCCTGCGGGGAGAGCAGGAAACTATAGCTGAATGCTTGGTCACACTTTGGTAACCTTCTTACTGCTGCAGGCGGCGGTGTTGTTTTCTGTGATAAGAAACTTCCCTGATATGATCTGAAATGTCCTGAAGTGAGCCGCCGCTGATCGATGTTCAAAGCTGTGACGAAGTAGGACAGAGGAGTCAAGAGTCACAGCCGTGACTGACTGATGTGAGATTGTCTTTTGGTACTTTAGGTGTCGACCACGTCGTCGTGCTAAACGGGTACAAATTGCCCTCTGGAGGGGACGAAGTCTTAAAACACAGTGTGGAGGGAGGAAGAGAGAGAGAGAGAGAGAGAGAGAGAGAGAGAGAGAGAGAGAGAGAAAGGAGGGAGGGAACGGAAACTTACAAAAGAAAGGTTTGTTGACAGATTCTTCAACTACATAGCTATTAGCAGAGAAGTCCCTGAGGCAAAGTGTTTCTCCGCAGGTCGAAAAGTCACGATGGCGCAGGTCTGAGGCGCATCCCCAGACAGCGAGGGTCAAGACTATCACACAGGACGTGACCCGAGTGGGCCGAGTGTAAACAATGTTATAATGAGTCCTTTCTATGGACATGCTCATACATATTCATGACTTCAAGCAGGTCGGTACAGGCTGCAGGCTGTGCTCTCCTGAGTCCTCACATACACAGAGCAAGGCACTACCTCTGTCTGTGTTACGGGTTCAACTACCTCCTTTGGTCAATGGATAAAGCAATGAACTGAGACTCAACACTCCCATCCTCTTTACTTGCACTTAACTTTGTCAACTGAACAAAATCTAATGTTGTGTTATTATTTTCTGAACAAATCATACACTGAATATAAGAAGTGGACGTAGTCACCATGACGTCACCCGTTGGTTTGTGGACTACGGTTTTGAAGCCTCAAGTTCAGCATTTGCCATCTTGGTTTTTGGCCGTCACAATCTCGGTTTTTGATCGTCGCCATCCTGGTTTAAGTCAGTCGCCATCTTGGTTTCAACCATCGCCATCCTGGTTTTAGCCGTCGCCATCCTGGTTTTTAGCCCGTCGCCATCCTGGTTTTAGCCGTCGCCATCCTGGTTTTTAGCCCGTCACCATCCTGTTTTTTTGGCCGTCACCATCTTGGTGTTTTGGCCTCCACAATCTTGGTTTTTGTTCGTCGCAATCTTGGTTTTTGGCCTTCGCCATCTTGGTTCTTTTGGCCGTCACCATCTTGGTTTTTTGACATCACCCATTGGTTTGTGGACTATGTTTTGAAGCCTCGAGTTTGGCATTTTGGCCGTTGCCATCTTGGTTTTAGCCTTCGCCATCCTGGTTTTTGGCCGTCGCATCTCGGGTTTTGCAAAAATAAATAAAAACTGATGAATATTAGTTTATACCAGAGATTCACACGCCAAGCTCGGCAAATTATTCAGTTTTCTTTCCTGGGAGTTAAAGGTAAAATCAAAAGTTTAACATAAAAATGCTGTTGCAGTGTACTTGTGATTATATTGTTGTTTTCAGTCTTTTAAAGTTACCAGAATGCAGGAAACAGAGTCTCTGAAACTTTAATTTTTCTGGGGTAGAACAACCAGGCCCCCCACTTTGATTAAGAAATTCTCCCTTTTTTCAAGGTCTCAAGGTTGGCAAGTATTATAAAAACATACATTACATACATACATACATTTGTGTAAAGCAGCATATTTGTCCACTCCCATGTTGATAGGAATATTAAATACTTGACAAATCTCCCTTTAAGGTACATTTTGAACAGATAAAAAATGTGAGATTAATTTGCGATTAACTATTTTAATCGATTGCCATCCCTAATTAAAATTCTGTGCTCCACTTTTTAAATTTGCAAACAGCAAACGTTGCAGAGAAAAATCTTTTCTCCTCAAATTTTTTGGGATAAACACGGCAAGCTACCAAACAATTCCAACAAGTGAAGGTTATAAAGACAGAAACAGAACATCTCCAGCGTCTCTGCTCATCCAAACGTCCAGCATTCAAAGCGAGGTCAGGGCTAAGTTAACAGCTCGAGGCGACGGGGGAGAAGATGCAACTGCAAGGCCAATACCTTCCGTGTCAAAGGTGCGCTACCCACCTTAGGGCTCCGTGTGATAGATTTATCTACGCTCGGCTAACTTACACGCCAGGAGGTCAAAAAGGTCAGCTGCTTGTGATTCCACCGCTCTGTTACGGCACCACAGCTTGTGAAACAAATGTCATGTCCAGCTCATGTGGATTCCACGTGGTCATCCATGTGGAGAGTTTAACAGGTAGAGTAGTCAGCATGTTATTCACAATATCTACGCTGCAGTTATTACCTTTAAAACAATACAGTACCTACAGAGTTTACTTTCTAAACACATGATGAGAAGAAGCACACTAGTTTCTTCAAAAGTCTCTTGATGAGTTTAGTGCATGCTCAGTAGATTATTTAATTACTATAATTAAAAAATGTAATTACAATGTTCCGAAATGGTTTTCAATGTAGTAATTATAAATAATTACCTTCTTCAGAATGAAATTAAATAACTGAAGTGTACCGGCCACTCAATATTTTTGTCTGCTACTTCTGAAATCCTAAGGAGAGCGTACTGTGCATGCAGAGGGTTGTACATTTTACTGAAGTCCTGTTCAATAGGATGTTGAGTTAATGATCTGTACGTCATGTACAGAGGGAGCTGCTGAATGCAGTGAAGGTTACAAGTCAATCAAAACATGCAAATAAGACCTAGTATTGCTTTTTATTAGGGGTGTCAAGATTCCCCAACTCCACGATTCGATATTACTTTCAATTTTAAGTTCACGATTCAATTTGATTTTTGATTCAAACATGCGTTAGACTATGAAGTCTTGATTGGTAAAGATCAACAGATCATTGGTTTTATGTCCTAACCACTGTAATTTACACTTTCAAATTCTTGAGAGAACTGAACTCCCTTTTTATTTAGAAAGAGTTGCAAAAATTAGACAACAGTCTACAATATAAAAAGCTGCATCTTTTCAATACCAGTATCTGTGTGACCCTCCTCAGTCCATAAACATTACAAAAACAAAACAGAAATCCTTCTGCAGTGCATTACAAGTGTGCTGTAATCTACAAAAACACATTTTTTCCTCTCCTCTGATCACTGTGTATCACCCATGGGTGTTACCAAGGGCTGAGAGACGGCAGTCCTGCTAGCATGTTCCTCTCGCTACCAACATCGGCTCTTCTGATTCAACAATGTTGAGCTGAAAAAAACGTACATGTAGGCTGAAATTCAACCATGGTGTTGTTCTGTCGGGAGATGCGGTGACTTAACGCCAAACCAAGTAAGAGTAGAAAAGCTATGATGAGTAAGGAAACTAACTAACTAACTAACTAACTAACTAACTATATCAAGTCCGCTATCGGCTTTAGGCTAATTCATGCAGTGTCAAATGCCATAGGCATGCAGGAAGTCTCCTGAGTATTGTGACGACAGGGACAGCCAGAACATGGTGGCTCATGTTGGTAATTGTGATTTTTGCGCTGGTTTATAGTTTTAACCAAAAAAAAAATAAAGGTCGATCCTGCTTTTAATTTCAATGGTCAAAATCGAAAGCTTATTTCAACTGATTTCCAATTTAGAATAAATCGTGACACCCCCCCCCTTTTTATATGTGTATTTTCCCCTAAGTTCAGTATTAAAAAGGTATGATTTTTATATTGAAATTGTGCAAAATCCCCAAGCTTAACTTGGGTCCCTCCCTTGGAAAATCTCTTGGAAATGTACCAGCCCTTTGCAACCCCAGTTAAAACACAACGAAAGGATCATATAGTAACGACAGATGTGCAGGTGAAGCCAAAAAGCCAAGAAGCTTATGGTGTGGCTTCCCTTAAATGATAAAACATCAGTTGATTTCCTCCCTGTAAGCCTGAATGCATCCTGTGTAAATGTCCTCCAGCAACATGCTGATTGCAAGTTAAAAAGGTGTAACAATATTTTGCATCTATGTATTTTCATTCATTATTTTTTGGATCCAGAAAGGTTCAGAGTTATGGTTAGGTTAATGTTTATTTATTTTTATGAATTACTCAAGGTTTTTGTTTTGCAACTTCTCAAGAGAGAATCAAAGATGCTTTAAATAGCTTCCCAGAGACAAAAAGAGCACACTGTGGCTCCTGTGACTGCCTGATGGCAAATCCAGAGCTTTCTACCCTCAGACATAATGAGAAAGAGGACAACCGGCACCCCAAGCCAATAACAGCGAGCGAGCACCTAATTTCTCTCCGAAACATGAAAGAGCAGCAAGCTGGTTAGGATGCAGCTGCAGATTCCTCTGAGCCCCGGATGACATTTCTAATCGCACATGTCTCGTCTCAGAACCGGTCACATGACACCTTTAAACCAGAGTCAAGCACCAGCACAAAGTGTTTGTTTTAACCAGAATACGGCGCTAAAGATATCAGCTAAGGTTTATCACACTGAAAATATAAGATATGTCACAGACTTCAGGCAACAAACCTCATTAAAGGGAGCAGATAATGAAATCAGCAGTCTCATTAGTGTGATTAACAGTCCGACTACAAGATTTAACGACCGTAAAAAAGACAACATACCTCGACTATGCACCCGATTCGACTGTTATCGGTCCATTAAATAGGCGTTATCAGTCGCTATAAGCACCATAGATGTGGGTCATTAGGGGCCTACTACGCCTACTAGGTTGTAAAGTGAAAGTGATACTTAAAGGCAACATGTAAAACTGAACGAAACGTCACGTTTTGAACAGAAACAAAAACGCTTCTTTAGGTTTAGGCAACAAAAGTACAACTTCTTTAGGTTTAGGTAATAAAAGTACAACTTCTTTAGGTTTAGACAACAAAACTACAACTTCTTTAGGTTTAGGCAAGAAAAACTACAACTTCTTTAGGTTTAGGCAAAAAAACTACAACTTCTTTAGGTTTAAGTAACACAATTTCAACTTCTTTAGGTTTAGGCAACAAAACTACAACTTCTTTAGGTTTAAACAACAAAACTACAACTTCTTTAGGTTTAGGCATCAAAACTAAAACTTCTTTAGGTTTAGGAAACAACTACATTTCTTCAGGTTTAGACAACAAAACTACAACTTCTTAAGGTTTAGACAACAAAAGTACAACTTCTTCTGGTTTAGGCAACAAAACTACAACTTCTTTAGGTTTAGACAACAAAAGTACAACTTCTTTAGGTTTAGGCAATAAAACTACAACTTCTTTAGGTTTAAGTAACAAAACTACAACTTCTTTAGGTTTAGACAACAAAACTACAACTTATTTAGGTTTAGGCAATTAAACTACAACTTCTTTAGGTTTAAGTAACACAATTTCAACTTCTTTAGGTTTAGGCAACAAAACTACAACTTCTTTAGGTTTAGACAACAAAACTACAACTTTAGGTTTAGGCAACAAAACTACAAATTCTTTAGGTTTAGGCACCAAAACTACAACTTCTTTAGGTTCATACAACAAAACTACAACTTCTTTAGGTTTAGACAACACGTTGTTGGATTCACACGGGATGCGAACTCCGGTCTCCTGGGTGCTCCTGTGAGAATTACTATGGTCACTGAGGTTGCTGTCATATTTTTGTATTCCTTCTTTCTGTGATCTACCATGTGAATAGATGATAAAACCTACTAGTGGGTGTAGTAAGCCCCTATTGACCCATATCTATGGGGATAATAGTGACTGATAACGCCTATTTAATAGCCTGACAAAAGTCAATCAAAGTCAATCAAACAATTGGCTGGAAGGTTTCCCTCAATAGAAGGATCTCAGATGTCTGAAAGATTTGAGAAGTGTGTTTATAACTTGAGGGCGTGTGTTTTGGTTCCTTGTCCGCAATGGAAACATGACCTGGAAAAGTGGATATTCCCAGCACACGCTCTCTCTTATTAGCCGTCGCTGAGGAGCCTTTGAGCAAAGCGACGTAGGTTCTCAGAGTGTTTTTGCACTGCTGGTGTGAGAATGTCTAACAAAATAAATGTGAAGCAGGGTGGTGCAGTAAACAAGCACGCTCAGCATAAAGAGCGTCCCTGGGAAAATAAAGGTTACAGGTAAATGGTAAATCCACTGACACATGCACAGTTTGCAGAAAAATAAGTGTTGCAATGCTACAAATCTAAAAGTAGTTGCTTTGAACAGTCAACAGTATCAGGCCAGATAAATATTTTTCACATAGAAATCCTCCATAGGATACAAATTAATGCTCTGTTGTTGTTGTTGTTGAGGCAGTTCTGCCTCTGGAAAGGAAGTCTGCAGCTGCAACATGCAGAAATTATCTGTCTTACAGCAGATTACTGCACCTCATCAGTGTCAAAATAAATCTAAACAAGGACAGGGAAGCGTGTGACTCATTTCATCCTTGTCTTACAGTAAGAAATAAACGGCTCTAGAGAGCAGGAGACAAGGTTTTTCTCCCGTCAGCATCACAGATGAATGTCGAGTCTCTAAAGGAGGATGCCATATTCCTTTGAAATCTAATTTATGGTAAGATTGGAGCCAAACTACCATTTCCGATTTTTCTTCATTAGGCTGTAAACATTTCTTAAATGTTCAACTCTGTACATCTCCAAGGCATTCTCAAAGTGTGTGCTCCTGCTCTGCTGCTATGGTATCTTTACTGCTGATGCTTTTAGCACCAAACTATAAATCTCAGCCCGGGTACTGTGAATGAAAAAGTCAGCTTTCAGGTTGTTGAATCCGACACGACAGGAAATATTTTGTATGTAAATATCTGAAAAGCAAGAAAACCTGAATGTGTCAAGTGAGCAAAAGGGTAACTACACCCTAATTTAATGTCATTTTGATGATGGAAACCATTTCTCACCCTACACATCAAACTCAACATCAGATAACTATTCAGTAAAATGTCCCTCTGACTTTTCAGGACAAAATTACTGCTGGAGAGTACAAATCTGAGCCAAGCTTCTTACTTTAGAGAGAGTCCTAATTTACCCTAAAGTAGAAAACTACTTAGTTAGGGTAAAGGAAAACGTCATGGTTGGTAAAACACGTACGGAAATAATGACAGAAAACACGTCACTAACGTAATTTGTGGATGCGTTTACATTGCAGTCATTACAGGACACAGCGTACAAAAGACACGCGGAAATCAAAAAAGGTGTACTTATTGCACGCTAAACGCCTTGTGCATTATCGTGGCATTTATCCGCCTTTTCATGCGAACGGGCTGAAATTACCATTCCTTTTCGTAGGTATAGTAAATTAGAGATCTTTACATGACTAATATACAAACATTCACTGTGCAGTTTTGTAAGCCTTTTAACCATTTTCCAGCTCACTTTGTCATGGAAATATTAATAACTTCTGACACCATCTCCACACAGCTGGACGGTCCAATTGCTATCATTGTGGATCAGGGATCACTGCGAGATGTAATGAAACCACACAATCTTCCTGTTGTAATGACACAATTATCCGCAGACTATCTTTTTTTTTTTTTATATATATATATATAGAAGAAAGCTCTGAATTAATCCATAATGACACAGGAAGAGCTCAGTGAGATATGAGAGACATCTCACTGCTCCCATGAGAGCACTGAGAACGATAGCCGAGCAGCAGGGTTACCACCCGGCAGATGAGCAGTGATTCTGACACATGTAGAGATGGAAATTTGACTTTTCCTGTGTTTCATCAGTCCACACACTGCTGCTGGGAAAATTGTCTTTCTCAGCCAACAGGGGAAAATATGAAAATAGCAGACGATTACACTCCACAGGTGACAGTTCAGGTCTGATTGAACAAAGGCCTCTTTCCATTTTGTGCCATAAAATGTCCAGTTTAAACTAAACTTTCCAACCGTTTTCTGCTCTTAAGCACACACAGCAAAGTGTATTTTGCGACTTGCTCTGCCTACAAAGCACATGCTAACTACACAGGAGAAGAAACCGATAGAAACTCAACGTGCATCTCCAGAAAAGACATCACAGTCCTGCCAGCAGTTGATAGTGTTGATTGATTGACTGGAGCTCTGTGCAGAAACACCACAGGGATGAGTGCAGAACAACAAAGACGAAGTAACGCCAGACTTGTTAGCATGTAAACATGCGCAGTGGTTGGAGGTGAGTGATTTTATATTCAACACTATTTACGGGAGTCTTCAAACTCACGACCCTCTCAAATACTGTTCAGGGACGCACTTAAATTATATAATCCATCACTGTGACGAAATGATGAGTGATTGAGAGACTTTGTAATGACAGCAGGGTGATGACAACTGTATTTTCAGCCCGTTCTCACTCCCAGGGCGTCAAATACGGATGCTTTGTCACGGCCGTCGGCGTCCCATACAGGATATGCACCAGGCTTTCCATCAACTACCATGTAAACCCATCCACGGCAACAGTAAACGCTCAGAGAAAGTGCTGCGGTGACGTAGTTTAACAGGCGTTTTTCTACGAATGTCGTTACTTGCATACAGTCTTTCTAAAATAAACTTCCGCCTTCACAGGAAACTACTTGGTTCGGTTTAGGAAAATATGGCGGTTTTGGTTATATATACATACATTTGCATAACGCAGCATATTTTTGAGTATTAAATACTTGACAAATCTCCCTTTAAGGTACATTTTGAACAGATAAAAAATGTGCGATTAATAGAGATTAAATATTTTAATCGATTGACGGCCCTAAAGTAAACCATTTGTATATTTAAACAGTACATTTTTCTGGCTCTATAATATGTTTCACCTTGTATTTGATTCTGTACACGACATACAGAGAAAACAGAGTATATCAATTATTCTGGCTAAAACAATTTCTCTGTTTCACTGTGACAGCCGCTCTCAATCAGGGGAGCTAATTTTGGCCGTCTGTCTGTTGATAATGTACAGCGGTGTTCAGCATGCTGATGGTGATGTATCTTTGTCATAAGGTGATATTAAATCTGCCCCGCTGTGTTGGCGCAGGTCGCACCAGCGACGACACACCTGTCACTGCAAACGCGCTGCTGCGAGTTCTTGTTGACATTATTTTCACAGGTACGTCGTCACCTCTGGGGACGGAGTTCACACCGCTTTCACACAGAGCTGTGAAGAGGCACTCTGAGAGTGTGTGTGTGTGTGTGTGTGTGTGTGTGTGTGTGTGTGTGTGTGTGTGAGAGAGAGAGACAGACAGATGGGGATAGAGAAGAGAAAAAAGAGGTTTTGATGTTCTTTAATGAGAGCTCTCACAAGACTGAGAGAAAAGGAACTAAAACCACAGGAAGTCCCACAGGTCTGCACGCACAAGTGTCACTGAAGTTCTCTCTGTTGCAGCTGAGTGTATATGTGTATGTATAGATATGTATATCTACTGTGTGTGTGTGTGTGTGTGTGTGTGTGTGTGTGTGTGTGTGTGTGTGTGTGTGTGTGTGTGTGTGTGAGACAGGCAGACAGGAAGTGGTGAGGAGAGATAAAACACGTTCACCCATCAGCTCATCATCATGTTTTAACAAAAAAAAGACAAAAACAAGCAAAAATATTTCATTATTTAAAATAAATAAAATAACAGGACCGCTGCCAACAAAAGGCAACAACAAAAAGGAAATGACAAGCCGTGTTAGTCAATGGGAGAAGACGATGACAGGAAGCAGAGACAGAAAGATTGATGGACGGGAGAAAAATGTGTTATCATTCCAACAAATGTGCAAAGACAACTCATCTTTAGGATGAGGAGGAGGAAGCTGGACGCTCTCCTGGAGAACCCCTCCCACCGCCTTTATGATGAGCTAGTCAAGATGAGGAGCACGTTCAGTCACAGACTCATCGCCCCCCCTCGGCACAACACAAAGCGCCTGGGTCAGTCCGTCATGCTGGTAGCCATCAGGCTCCACAACCAAGGCTGACCCCCCATATGAGAACTATGAGGACCTTAAGAACTGTAAACACGTACTATCCGCAACCACCTTGAACTTTTTACCACTGTATAGACTGCACATATGTACATATTACATTTATTTATTGACAGACTGTACATACTTTGTTCACCCATCCACTCTTTTATATCTCTATTTATTGTTTTTATTATTTTTAACTCTCCTGTGTTTCATTCTGTTTGCTGCTGTTGCTACTTTGACACCCGAATTTCCCTCCGGGGGATTAGTAAAGGTACATCTTATCTTATCATCTTATCTGCCAATCAAATAGGAATGTAAGAGAGACTAATGGCTGAAATGCACGGGGCACGGACGTGGCGCGACACGTCTGCCGCATCAGAGCGCGTCCTTTATGATCAACTGAAGCTGCTACACTCACCACATCACGCTGCTCATCTCCATTTTTTTACGCGGCTGGTCAATTTTCTTTCTCTACGCGCGGCTACGCGGCCCTCCAACAGGTACAAACTACATAAAATTGGGTAAAGAAATACGAGTACATCTGTTTAAAAGTGATTACAATAAATACCTCATTGTAACCAGACACAGTACAACGCAGCAGAGCAACGTTGTGGGTGTTTTTACAGTTCACATTAAAATAAATCAATGTGTATCCATGATGCTGTAGTTAAAACGATCCAGTTAATTAATTCAATACCAGTTAATATAGTCCACGCTTCCAAAACCTGCATAACCTGCTGCATTATTACATGGCAAAACTCAATATGCACACAGTGAAACTGGCACACAACCACATGCTACAAAGACGAAGAGTCTATGTAGCAGGTAACAAAAAAACCTGCTCCGCCTTCATGCGTCGCGGTAAAAGAGAAAGGCCTCGTCTGAGAAGGCAACGAGTAAGAAACAAAGTGAAAGAAATTTAAAAAAAGCAGAAATACAGAGAAAAGGTACAAAAAAAGATGGACAGAGAAAAGGAAAGACAGAACAAGAACAGTGAGTGAGTTTGAGAACAGGATGAAGCTGAAGTAAGATACCGACGTGGATAAAGAAAGATAATAACAACGGAGAGACAATAAATGAGAAAGAGTGAAAACCTGTGACAGAAAGAAAATAAATGACAAAAGAGCAACAAAGAGATAAAAAGCAAGTGACAGTTTGGGATAAAAGTGATAATGAGAGGAAAACAGAACCAGAAAGAGTGAGAGAGAGAAACGGAGAACAAACCGACAGAGTGATAGTCGGCTCTGAAACCCCCGGAGGGAACTACAGCACACGTCGACCAGATATATTTACAGCACGCAAACAAACAAAGAGAAAACTATTACAGCCGTTGACAGATAGACTGGACGGTATTCCCATGATGGAGAAGAGAAGATGGACAATGTAAAGAGAGGAAAACGCGTATTTACTGATATAATTGATGGCATTTATAGGCTGGAAGAAGACAAAATAAAGAAAATAATTACATGTCAAAATGTGTTGAGCAGGACAAATTAAGCTAATTTTCAATTTTGGCATCGACTTGGTATCGAAGTATGATGCCAAAATTGAAAATTAGCTTAATTGTGACTGTACCTGTTTCTCTGCAGTACTGCAGGTACCATAGATACTGAGAGGTCTCGAGAGAGAGAGAGAGAGAGAGAGAGAGAGAGAGAGAGAGAGAGAGACGATAGAAAATGTGTGAAGGACTCAGTAAACTCACAATCGACACGTTCAGGAGACGCACCCTATTGTTTCCCCGATGATGCCACATTGCGAACAACAAATCTGTGTTGAAATCGGAAGGAGAGCTGGTTAACGTTAGCGGTTAGCTTTGTGCAGGACCGTGCTGCTCAATATGACCTGTTTAACTTCCTAACAAAAAAACAGTATGCAAACAGTAACTGGTATCCAGAATCATAGAACTTCACTGGTATTAGTATCAACTACTAAATTTCTGGTATCATGACATCATGAAATCTGTACAGACCATACAGGAGCATACATGTTTAACCCTTGATGAGCAAGAAAAATGCAATCAACACCATTGTGCTCAAGGTAAAAGGCAGGGCAAGTAAAAAGTCTGTATGACCAACAGAAACGATGTGATTTCCTTTAACCGGCCTGCACATTCACACGGAGTGGAACTCTGAATAAACCAATAACGGTCCTGTTCCTACTGTTTCCCATCAGACAGCCAGATGAGTGTTTGAGTGTTTCCACACAGCTGGCTTCATACTGTAACCGTCCCCTGCTCTTTCTCACTGTTCCTCCACCTGTCTCGCTGCATCCCTTCATCTCTCAGATCTGAACGAGGTTGTCACAGTGTCAGTTAGAAGGTGATGGAGCTTCAGCTGCACTGAATCCCCTCCGCCCCTTCCTGCATCGCTGCTTCTCTCTCGCTTTCCGATTTTAATAAATCAACATGTCTCCTCCGCTCCGGCCTTCCCAGCGCCCTGCACAGATGATTTCTTGGTTCAATATTCATCTTTGTTTGTGGCGTAGCAGACTGACGTCACATCCAGTTGCTGTTAGTAAATGGTAATGTGTCTCCCCTTATAGTACGTCCCCCCATATCGAGCAAGTATCAATGGGCTTACCTCTGATTTAGGAGGCTACTTTTGTGATATAAAGTCCCTTTAGCCAGAACAAACATTCAAAAATGTATTTTGTCAAATGTCCATGGACTTTAAAGCCCCCCTCCAGTGTATTTTGACATTTCTATGATATTCCATATTTATTTGGGTTGTTTCCTGACTAAGTTGATTAGCCACGCTGTTTACCACATTTTTTTTGACAACTTAATTTTGTGCTCAAAGTTAAAAAAAAAGAAGGTTGTTGCTAAAACGGGAATATGGCGTATGACTATAGTAGAAGCTGCAGGTCAAAGGTCATCCTCCAAGCTGCAGGAGCACTCACGATGAGCATGCGGAAAACCAATAAATCTGTTTATCTGTCTGTCAGTTTGTCTTTCTAGTTAGTTAGCTAGTTAGGTGTAGTTAGCTAGTTAGCTGTAGTTATTTAGTCCAACTTGTTGCATCAGCTAACTGAGGGTTTTCATTTTATTTTTAGTTTCCTCCACCTTAGTTTAGTGTGTTTATTTTCACCATGGCATTTGTGTGTGTGGTGAACGGGTGAAATAAACGCAGTGAATTCCACAAAATACCGACAGAATTAACACACTGACTGTCTCTGTCACTCGCTCTCTTCTTCACCGTCTCCTCCTGATGGAGATAAATGGTTGGACCTCTGCAACATGTCTATCCGTCCTCCGGTGCGCATGTGGCCGGCGTGCGGCATGCGGCGATGCGGCTCCTCGGTGCAGCAGCAGCCAGACGGCCGCCTCGCCAGGAGGAGACGGTGAAGAAGAGAGCGAGTCAGAGCAAGTCGGTGTGTTGAGATAATTCTTGTCTCATTTTGTGGTCTGATAAACAGTAAATTCATCTAAAATGGTTTAAAAAAACGATGAAATCAGGTTGCCGTGGTGATGAATTACGTCTGACTATTAACCAGACCCCCATTCTCTGTTTAGACAGAACGTTCACTAATAAACAGGAAGTAAAACTGGCTGGAGGGGGGGTTTAAAGACTAATTATCCAATTAGTTTTTACCTCTACGTGTACTATATATACCTGTGACCTAAGTCAGAGAGTTATTTTCACCCCTTATGATGGACTATAGAGCTTTTTCTGATTCTGATTCTGTTGAGGCAGCATTACAGGCTGACACATCGAGACATTTGGCATATTGTGTTTAAAGTAATGAAAAACATGTTCCCGTTCCTCAAACAAGATTTGAAATGATGCACGACCTGTAATGTGTTTGAGAAAGACACAACTAAGCTATCTATCTTCATATGACAGATATCCACAACAAACAGTCTGTCGCTGTCTACAAATCAACATTTGGCTGAATAAGCAATAAACCAAATAAATTCGGTGTCCTCCCACCGCGTGTACAGCACCATGTTGTGTACACAACGACAACAAAAAACATGAACAAATCCACATCAACATGTCCAAGTATTGACATATGCGGCAGTGCAAACCCACATCTCGACCGTCCTTGTTCTGCTGCACGTCGCCACAGTTGACACACTGTTCATGCTGACAAGTTTACCCAAAGCCTGGCTCTCCTTCCACACCAACTGTCTCCATGTAGATACAGCCCCCGCTACACAGACATCAACTGTCCAAGTAAAAAAAGGAAAAAGAGAGCAGATGGAGCATCTGAAAACTTGCCACAACTTGATAATTCTCACAGTATATGAGATAGTGGTGTAACGAACCGTAGCTGATCCGTGATCCGTCACGGATCAAGCAGCTTATAATAATAATACTAATAATAATAATAAAAACTAAAGCTAAGATTTTTTTATCAATAAAAAAAACAATATTTTATTTCCCAATCATTTGAATTAGAATTGTTGACGGTTTACACTGACTTTGGGGTGGTTGAAACGCGTTTCGGGACGGTGGTGAGAAGCTCGTATACCAGCTGCTATAACAAAACAAAACAACAAAAACATTCTGCGGCAGACGATGTGGCTCATCGACGATCTGCAATCGGTATCAGCGCCAAAAAAAACGTGATTGGGGGCATCTCTAAAAGTTATATTTGCTCCCTTTTTTTCTGCTGATCTGATCCATGATTCAAAAACCGTGAGTTTTGGGATCCGTTGCACCTCTAATATGAGTTATTTTGACAGAAAAACTCTGACATTTAAAAGTTCTCTAAAGTTTTCACAAGGTTTTTTAAACTTGATTTCTAAACTGCTGACAAGCAGGGCTGGGCGATAAAACCATCTTGAAAATGTTCACAATAAAATCTTCCAGGAAAACAATGATAAATTTAAGAGATTTTGTTTTCCTCTACCTACAAAAACACTAGATGAACAGCCAAAAAGTCGTAGGCTTCGCCGTAGCCTACTCCGTCGTTACTGTTGCAGCTGTAAAACGGTGGATAAAATTGTTTTGAGTGAAATGACTCGTTTCCTTATCAGCATTTGATCGATTCTGTCCGATAACATTTGTAAAGTCTAGAAGAGCTGCACGATTGAATTATTTATTTATCTCTGGTTCTTAGCAATAAATGACCAATATCAGAATCATTCAGATCAACCTTCAAAGACAACAACACCGCACCTACATGTAGGTTTGGAACCTGCACCCGGGTCTGGAAAAAGCCTTCATACCCTTAACAAAAGGACGTTTATTCAAGTGTGCTATTAGCATACTTATTATACTTGTACTTACTAAAGAACAGTATAAGTTAATATACTTGTAGCATAAAAAGAGAGTATACTTTAAAGTGCACTTTCATTAACTAAAAAGTGTGCAACCAGTATAAAACTAGTAAACTATCAGTACAATACTTACACTGAAAGTATACGTTTATAAACTAAAAAATGGGCCCATTTAGTCCCAAAAAGTATTGAAGTAGTACACTTACAAGTATAAAACTAGTGCATTGATATTAGTAAACGTACTACATAAAGTATACTTGGGAAATATAATGTTACTTAAGTATACTTCATAAAATGAACCTGAAGTAAACTATTTTTTGTACTTCCACTTTTTTATGCAAATTCCCAGCAGCCAGTGTGAAAGAGACCTGATTATAAACACAGGAGTGTAAAGCTGAGTCATCCTGAACAAAGAGGAGAAAGCTATAGCTCAGCAGAATACCTCTGGATAAATACAGGTTAGAAAAGTACACATTCATTCTCCAGATACTTGGTGGGGGAAGCCTAAATTAACTGTGACTCAGTTTTTGTCGCACATGCTGTTTTTTTTTGTTCTTTTCTACTCAAACACCCTGAACCCCTGATGGGTGGAACAGGAGGTCCAAGCTGTGATTCTATTATT
Source organism: Hozukius guyotensis (assembly GCA_916700995.1). NCBI lineage: Eukaryota > Metazoa > Chordata > Actinopteri > Perciformes > Sebastidae > Hozukius > Hozukius guyotensis. The sequence goes on along the minus strand of CAKALU010060060.1, from coordinate 38,536 downwards.
CCTGCCTGTCCTCTGCTGACACGGTCTAATTATTGTGGCCCTGAACAAATGGACCAGGATTTAGACCTCAATAAATGGGTCACGTCGGTCCGACACAAACTTGTGCTCAGAGTGAGTGTGTCTGTAATTGAAAGGTCACAAGTCCAAGCTCTGAAACGGAGTCCTCGACCGCATGGCATGCTGAAGGGAATACTGTGATTCTACAACTTGAACTTTTGGAGTCATTCCTGGGTTATGAAGAGAGTTTACTCTGCAGGTTGTTTGTATGTTTAAAACTGAGTCCATTACAGCAAATAACAGAAGCAGTCAGACAGATTTAAAATTTAATCTAAACCACTTATTTAGAGTCCAAAGATGGCTGCAGGGATGAGCTCCTGTATTCTATCCCTGAAGACAATAAGTAAACACCAGATGTCGTGAAGAAGACGATGATGTTAATGTCTTCATTTCTTGTATTTAAAGGTTGCTGTCTGGTGACAACTCTGTGCCAAATGTGGGTACATTTTCCGTTTGGCGTTTTGAATTGGGTATCGAGAATCGTGTAATTTCACTGAATTTGGTATCGACTACTACATTTCTGGTATTGTGACATCCCGAATTATCACATGACAACTATGTAACTTTGACAAAAGAAAAGGTGACAAAATGTTCACTGTGACAGCTGCAGAAAGTTTCAAGTCTATGCAAGTTGATTTTTATGGTTTAATGAAATGGAGTGAACTAATGTCTGCTTGCATGGAAGAAAACCTAAAAAGTGACATTTTGCTTTTAAAAAACGGTCAGCAGTATAATGACATGTAGAGTTCTTTCACTCAGCTAACCTCAATTTTACATCCTTATGAGTACATTTGCTCCACATACAGCAGGTTCAGGAATGTAAGAACACACACACATACTTTCCAGTGTCAATTCTGTGCACAGGTGAGCCGACTGAAGCAACAAGACAGTGATGTAACTCAGACCGACAGCCTTGACACAACATACAAACACTGTCTTCTAATTAAGATGGATCACTGAACCGTGCCCTTGAATAATGTGGATTCCGATCGTGTGAGATAGCGTATCAGGATATAAGGGTGATATAATAATAGACAAAGCTCAGTATGTTCATATAACTGTAATGTTACACAAGCAAGCCCACACCTGCCTGCCTGCCTGCTGCTCCGCAGCCAAAACGATGCCCTGAAATGTGACACTGAGCTGCAAGATTGTAAAAACCTGAAAAAGATCAACGCAGAGTGCACATTTAAAAAATCCTGCTACTTCCTGCAGATTTGTGTTTGAGCAATGCAGCAATGACACACTAAACGAGGGGAGTAAAATATTAAAACCAATGATGCAACTGTTGACAGGAACCATGTTTTCAGATATTTATACTTTGTCTGACCGATAGTGCTTCGGCATTGCGTTACGTTGCGTTCTCACTTCTGTTTAGAGCGGAAGTGCCGTTATTTAGCTCAGCGCCGCCCGTCACCAGTGTTAATACATCCATGGTCATCATCTTTTATTTGCCAAAAAGATGTTTTTAAGCCTTAAAAAAAAGCTGTTATTAAGTTTGAATGTTTTTTCAGGCGAGAAAGTAACCATTTAGATTTCCAATATGTGATCGGTTTAACCAAATAAATTTAGAAATTAGTGCCGATGTTTTGGGAGCAGTGAGGAGCTGCTGGCTGTGTGAGACCAGCCGGTCAGCGTACAAAAGCACATGTCAACAGTGTTTTAGTGATTACTGTCACTGCTAGGAGTAGACACAGGTCCATGCTGCAGGGTAAACAGGTGCTTCGGTACTTTTGTAGCTACGGTGACCAGACGTCCCGGTTTGTCCGGGACTGTCCAGGTTTCAAGCTGACGTGTCCCGAGTCCCAACAAATATCTGTAAAACACTCAATGTCCCGGTTTTCAACAGTCACTACAATTAAATTAATTAAAGACGTTTATCATATCTATCAATCTAAATACTCATTCACACACCGATGGCTGTGCGCACATGCGTGAACGTGTGCGAGCATGAACATTTAAGGGTCCCGGTTTGGGGGTTTGAAAATATGGTCACCCTTTTTGTCTAAATTATGAGACACTACAAACGTCCTCAAATGTGATTTCAGGCTATTATCATATGTCGTCCTCCCAGTTAATGATGTATGTTATTAAATATTGTAAAACCGTTTCTGGTAAAACCGTGTAGCTGCTTAATCACATGCTTACGGTTTAGCGTCAGCGTTCGAACCGGAAGTGAAAAAATGGGCGAGGCAGCATAAGGTGAATATGATTTTCACATATTGTACACAAGTGTTTTAAAGTATCGGGTACTTAGGATCTTCTTTCAAATTAAAGCACAAATGACTGAACCTTTTCCATCCCAGAATAATGTGTCAGTCAAGCTTTAGTCAAGACTCAAACACCTATCAACAACTATCTGCAAACCCATGAACCTTCACACAGTAAATGGCGCCATGGCAACTAGCGTGAGTCACGCTGTTTATCTATGTTGTTTGTGAGACAGTACCTGTGTGAAGTCTCCACTGTTTGTTCTAAAAGAGAATAAAAAGGCCCTGGCAGCTTGAAGAAGAGAGAAGAAAAGTGCTATAGAAATAAAGTTATTGTCTGCCTCAGACATCTGTGAATTCTCCGGATGTTCAGGTGAGGAGCTGTTCACTGAAGGCCACACTAACAACTAGCAATATTCATGAGCATACCTGTAAAATCTCACATTTGAAAGTCTAATTTAGAGTTGTTAGTTGCACCTCACAACTGTAAAATAAAAGTCTCAAGAATGGTCACACTATCATATAATGAAAACAGTGTAGAAAAGGCGTATGAATGCCACAGTGTTTAGCGTGCAATAAGACTGACTGCAATGTAAATGCATCCACGTATAAATGCTACGGGAAGAGTTAGTGACGTAGTATAAAAAGAGAGATATGGTGGGCGGGTGGAGAGGTCCAACAAACAGCGGACTAACCCGTGTTTGAGACCATTGTTGACAATAGTCCACCGAAATGTGTTTCTGAAAACATTTTATGCCAGAAATAATCCACACAGTTGCTGAATCTGTCTTTATCTTGGATTGACAACGCTTAGTTTAAAAGTTTCTCGGGATTTTCCAGAGACGGCGAGTAGCGTTGAACGCCTGTGATTTGCATAAAGTAGCCTGGACCTCAATTTTATTTAAATGAGGAGACGTGACGCCCCGTCTCTTGAATTGCGCCGCCACGCTACCAGAATGCATTGCACGGCTGCTTACGTAGACAATGAATGGAAAACGTGGAAAGGACGGAGGCTGTAGACATGTACCATAATTGCAGACGTTTGCGTGGCGTACAAATGACACGTGATAAGGCTAAAATGCGTACTCATGACACTTGGAATGCCCGTGTAATATTGTGGTATTTTTACTAAATACAAAATCTCCTTAAAATGTAAAAAAGAACATGAAATAAACACTATTAAAAGTACATATGGTTTTGTGTTTGACCTGTTTTTGAAAGTCTATTTTAGTCTGTTGAAAGGAGATCTGGTCCTGAACAGAAGTGAATGTTTACCATCACACAGGATCTGATGCAACTCTCCCTCCTGCCATTTTTATGAGAGGACGAGTCTCAACATAAAAACCTGTCCCGGCTGTTACAGGAGAGTTAGGGGTGAGGTGTGTCATCAGACCTATCAGGAGGGAACATCCCATTACAGATGTTGCACAGCTAAAATACATCCTGAAGGGTCAAAAGGAGGTTCTGCCAAATACTGGTAGGCTGGTGACGGATAAATGGCGACTGTGTTTTTTGAGTGTGTGCATACACAGGTTCACCCTCTGGCTGTTCAGAAAGCACACACTGCTCTAACTTCACTGCTTAAAGGGCCTTTAATTTGAAATCCAATCAATATAAGTGCAACTACAAAGGGCCTTCAACAACACAAACAGCTTTTAAACAATGTCTTTACAGGGAGCGGAGGGTGGAAAATAAAACAAAAGCAGCATCTGTAGGCCCAACGAAGCAAACCTGAATAAGACCTTTTTGATGATTGGAGTTGAATTAATGAGCAGTTTAAATAAAATATAGAAAATGAGTGGGGTTTTTTTTACTGAACAGAATGTTTATTTTCTATCACAGAAAGAAGAATGACGCCACAAATTGAACTATTAAGGAACACAAAGTACAGTTGAGTTTAGTAAAGCAGACTGGATCTATCTAATCAGAGTTTCTCTGTGCAAGTAGCTCTTCCTTGGAGCCAAGCGATCAGCCCGAACGGGCACAAGCCCCTGACAGCGCTGCAAGCAGCAATACCAGGAGGCTACCGGGAGCCAAGTAATCGACCCGTTCCAAACGGGCACGCGCTCCGAACGGGTGCGCTATGAACGGGCACTGCACTAGTATATCACAAATCTGCTCAAGTTCTGCGTAAATCTACCTGATGAATTCAACTCTTTTACTTCATTAAAGCTAAACACAGCAGTTCCTAGAATAAAGCTTTAATGTGCTGCATGCTTAGAAGATACAGTAACCTGCAACAAGATTTTAATAAATATATTTTTAACGAGATCAAAATACCGATAATGAAGGTTAGGCCCGACAAGACAGGCAGGCAGGTGTATGAGCCGACCCGTAGGGACACCTGCGGATGCCACCTGGGCGCTCTGAGAGCGAAGCGAGAGATTAGATGAGTTATAGTGCCCTCATGTCAGATTACACTCCACATCCATCACACAATGGAGGACAGACGGCAAGAGAATTAGACAGACAAATAGTTTGTCTGATGAGCAGGAAGATGGGAAGGTGCAGACGCCACAGAAAAAGCTGCAATAAAAACCTCATTACATTAAGTCCATTTTACGTTATAGCCGGCACTCTGATACAACGTTGGCCTCTTCCTCAGCAGTCAATGTTTCCTTCATCTTCTCCTCAGACAATTCAGAAATCGTCACAATACTGGAATTTCTGACGCCGATACAATACCTTGAAAAATATCAATATTAAACACCATTTTTCGATACCACGGGGGAAAACAATGACACAATATTGGGGGCATAAAAGTTAGATTTCTAGATTTTTATAGACCTTTTCTTTGTTATTTACTTCCTGTCAGCATTAACCCACGGGATGGCACGTGGAATGCCCGTGTAATATCGTGGTATTTTTACTAAATATAAAATCTCCTTAAAATGTATGCCGTGCCACAAAAAAAATATGAGCCATTTCAGTGTAGTGAGACCAATTTTTTGAAACATGACCTCCCTGTATAAAATGACCTGTGGTGACCTCTAGGATAATCACAGCCTCATGAAACTTTACAGCCACAAACTAGAGACCTAGAGCATTCAGAGGATGAATGGATCAGACTAAAGACCTAGAGCATTCAGAGGATGGATGGATCAGACTAGAGACCTAGAGCATTCAGAGGATGGATGGCTTTCCTAGCTAGATTGACAATAAGGGGGTTTCTGAGCAGTTTACACAACACAAGTGCTCGCCATCCAATCGCTGCTACATGTCATTTTTGCAGAAATCTCCAAAATGTCAAAAGTTTTTGATCCTAAATCACAGCATGGCTTTTTCTATGGTGTTCCTCAAGGTCTTGGTGTCTTAATGTGGTATTTTGGAGGGATTATTGATCATTTTTATCAATTCTTGAGTGGTAAAAAATGGTTAAATTTAACACCAAATCTGTGTAACAAATGGTGTCAACCCAAAAATTGCTGCAGCAACTTATGAGACATAATAGAACATGAGATTGGCAGAGTATTCCCTTTTGACATGAACTGCAGAGCCTGGCAGCCTTGAGAGAGAATTACCCTGTTAGTAGAACCTCCAGTAGGTGACCTGCAGAGACAAGCGTGCAGAAGAGCAGACGTATACAACAACAACACCAGCAGACCAACAAGCAGCCAACTCTTCAGACTGAAAAGCCATGCAGGCAGGCAGGCAGCTGTTAAAAGTCTGATCAGCAGCCCAAGAACAGGCCTGTGAGGCTATAGCTGTGGTATTCAGCAAGTGTGGGCAAGGAGCGGACTGTCAGCTATTAACACGGAAAAGCCGACAAAGAGAGGTGAAGCTGTGAGAAAGGAGAGAGAGAGAGAGAGAGAGAGAGAGAGAGAGAGAGAGAGAGAGAGAGAGAGCTGGAAGCAAGGCAGAGAAATGGTGCTGAGACAGAGCTGGAAGTGAAAATTAAGAGAACAGGGAGTAAAATAGGACAGCAGATAGTCTCATCGTGATAACAATACGCCTGTGAGCGGAGTGTGTAAAATTGAATTTAATGCTTTAATTGAAAAAAACGTTCAATACTTTCATCAAATTTGACCTGCCTTTTATAGTCTCACCGTATCCAGAAGGAGTACATGTGTCTGCACAGTATCGATTAGAACAGGAAGAAGAAGAAGAAAACACAATTTGAGCTATCAAAAGTCGCCTTAACTGCTTCCAGGAACCTGATCTACTGTCCCTCTGGAGCTGAGACAGACAGATAAATAAACGCATGAGTATCAATGTTTGACTTCATATCCTGAGAGGATGGAATAGCTCAGTACTTTATAGTCTTTTTATTGCTTTTATCTTTCTGTTTTTTTATTGTTTTTATCTATTGTTCTACTTTATCTGCGTTTAAATGTTACCATAGTTTTGTCTTGCTTGTGTTTACTCACTGTTTGGCTTTCTGTTATTGCCTTGTAATCCTGCTTTTGCTTTTTCTGTCAAAGCACTTTGTAAACTCGGTTTTTAAAAGGTCCTATAAAGTTATTAGGGGCCGGGCAGCTATGCTTGTTTTTGTCGATATTATTATTACATCTTCCTAGGAAATCTGTCTTCTCATGCATGAAAATAAACCAAACTTTGCACATAGGTCAAGTCCTACATGCTAAACTTCCTCAACTGGCTTTTTGGGCCATTAGTCCTGATGGTGGCGCTACAGCAAACGCCTACATTTTAAAACTTCATTGTTTGTTATGAAATATTCATAACAAATCAGCCGTACATGCTACGACTTTGCAACTTCCACCAAAATGTTCAGATGTTTCAACCAAGCAGGAATTATGAAGTCCATCACTGTGTTTTTCTCAAAAATCCACAAACTTATTAAACCTATCTCCTCCATTTCTTTGCTCAACTGACACCAAACTTTCTGCATCTTCAGACCATCCCCCACAAACCGTCCACACAGGTTTTTGTATCATCAAAAATTGAGCCCACAGTGCATCAAGACGTTTTAGTGTGAACAGTACTGTACACAGCTACTGCAAATTCTCGCTAAATGAAGCTCTAATGTTCATGAAAATAAATGATAACATTTAGACGTCATGGTAGATGTAGGGGGCTAAATTTCATTATTTTATCTCAAAAACTGTATTTTTTACAGTATCTTTATCCTCATGTGAACTATTGCATTGTCAATGGAAATCGAGCACTTTTAAACATCAGTTTGTCACTTATGTAGCAATCTTTAATCTTTATTATTAATGACTGATCTCTCCTTATGATTGTCTCAGTCATAGTGTGAAGTAGTTTCCTCCGGGCAGTAAGTTCACCAACATATATAGTGACTTGTTCTTGGTTTCTAGGTTGTGAATTCGAGACCCAATTACATCAGAATGAACTAATGCATTAAGGGATTAATGATGATGGACAGTCCTGGACTTCTCATTTGTCTACCTCCTCTTCCTTTATTTTCATCTTCCTCGTTCTTCCCCAAAATGCCCGAGCCCGACCCACAGCAGCTCAGCAACTACAATCATTATTCTTTTTATTAATACTATTTAATTCAACCTAAGATTGGTGTTGAATTCACAGTTGAGGTATCATGGCAACAAAAGAAGAAAAAGACAGGGAGGAGAAAATTGGGACATTTTGAAGGAACAGTATCTATCTCTAAAGTCATCCTATCATACATACAGTGTATGTCACAGCTGTTTTAATAAGGAGGGAACGAAAAGGAGGACTGAGATGATGAAAAATAAAACCAATAGTGTCAAAAGACCAAAGATCGAAGAGAGTAATGAGAAAAAGTGATGGAGAGGGAAAAAAAACTGTTCAAACAGAGATAGCAAGAGAGAAAAGCTGATGAAAAAAGAGAGCTGGAGGGGATGATGATGGGGTCGCGTTGGAGGAGTGTGTGTGCATACGTGCGTGCGTGCATGCGATGGGGGGTGGCTTCAATAAGACAAGCAAAGAAGGTGGTGGAGGTGGAGTCATATAAAAAAAAGTAAAGCGTTTCATCACTGGTTGGCTCCTCTCTCCCCCATCTGTCCCCTTTAGCCTGCAGCCAGTTACATTAGTTTGGAGATATAGCAGGTGACTCACACACACACACACACACACACTCTGTATATATAGTGTAAAATATACTGCATGTGTTCCAATACCCATACTAAAATGTCCTAATTAGGGCTGTCAATCGATCGATTTAATCGTGATTAATTGCGTGATTGTCCATAGGCCAAAAATCCAGATGGCGACGGCCAAAATGCCAAACTTGAGGCTTCAAAACGTCAGTGGATGACATCACGGTGACTATACGTCTACTACTTATATACAGTCTATGACTAAAAACCTGATAAATTTGTAGTTGAAATACTTTTCACTCGCAGCAAACTGCAGCATTATTTTATCATTTCAGCCAGATCTTTAATCATTATTATATTTCTCCAGCTCACAGTTGAAGTCAATGGTCCCAATTATAGTTGTAAAGATCAAACGTGTTCAACATAAAACTCTGCTGACCAGTTTTCTGGGAGAAAACCCTGAGAAGTCAGGTAGTGTTTCATTTCCACCAAAAAGGAAGCTAGCGAGCATCAGCAGAGTCCTTCTCATTAGTGTTTGTATTAATGGGTAGCGGACTGTAGTTGCTGATGTGCACACTCTCTGTACGATATCCAGAGCATTAATATATCATCAACATCTATTGTCTATGTAAATATGTCGCAAATTTGCATCTCTGCCGGTATGAATAGTTTTATTCGTCACGCCCTCCGTTGTGTAAAAGACCTTCAGTCAAATGTTTGCTGACATCACCTTGGGCTCTGCCACCTTTGACTTTTACATTTTATAGCCCAATTAATCCAAAATGTAAGTAGTATGGGTATCATAAAAGTTTTGACAGACTTGGTTCATTTCTTTATTCAACTTGTTTTGATTCTTGATTCTTGATTCCTTTCCTCTCTCTCTCTCTCTCGCCCTCCTTCTTTCTTTTCCTCCCGCTGAATATTTTGAACATTCTCTGACTCTTTGGCCAAATGGCGAGTCTTGCTGCCAGAGCCGAGGCGGAGGCCACGCGACATGGCGTGCCACGGGATCTTTGACAAACATCGCCAACTGTTACTATGTTGGTCCCAGTCAGACCTCGCTCTCACTCTTCCACTAATGGCCTGCCTCCTCCAGTGACAGCTTCTGCTGCTGGACGACTTCATATTTATATGAAACTCTGGAAAAACTGGAGGAGAGACAGCTTGAGAAAGAGAGAAAGGATGAACACGCAGGTGATTTTCCCACTAGATTTAACCTCTGACTGAACTATATGACAGGATCTGCATTATGATAATCAATATTAGCTATTTCATTATATTATGTAAGCGATGTTTTTAAGCCTAATAATCATTACTTTTACATCAACATACTGTGTACTATGTTGTTATGTTACTAATAAATGGTGTTTTCAAACCAATATTGCTTATTATTTACTTTTTAGGGCTGTCAATTGATTAAAGTAGTTAATCAGGATTAATGGCAAATTAATCACACATTTTGTATCTGTTCAAAATGTACCTTAAAGGGAGATTTGTCAGGTATTTGAAACTCTTATCAACATGGGAGTGGTCAAATATGCTGCTTTATGCAAATTTATGTATATATTTATTATTGGAAATCAATTAACAACACAAAACAATGACAGATATTGTCCAGAAACCCTCACAGGTACTGCATTTAGCATACAAAATATGCTCAAATCATAACATGGCAAACTGCAGCCCAACAGGCAACAACAGCTGTCAGTGTGTCAGTGTGCTGACTTGACTATGACTTGCCCCCAAACTGCATGTGATTATCATAAAGTGGGCATGTCTGTAAAGGAGAGACTCGTGGGTACCCATAGAACCCATTTTCATTCACATATCTGGAGGTCAGAGGTCAAAGGACCCCTTTGAAAATGGCCATGACAGTTTTTCCTCGCCAAAATTTAGCGTAAGTTTGATTGAATTCACTCTATAGCTTTAAAACTGAGCCGCTACAATCTAAAAATCACAAGTTGCGTTAATGAGTTAAATAAATTAGTGGCGTTAAAACAAATTTCAAACTGTTGTTTTTGTCATGAATACTTTTACGCTGAATATTACGCAGCGAAAAAGCGAAACCTTTTTTTCAGAACAAGGTTGACTTTTTTCTGAGCTTTCGCACTGTGAATGAAGGCATCAACCAATCACATTGTACGGAACGGGTTGAGTTGCGCCTATATCTATGAAACAACAACACGGCTCCGTAGTGCGAACCAAAATGGCAAACTTTATTACTCCATTCAACACTGACAAAGGCAGAACATACCAGATCCACTTCCTTCCGTTCTTACCTTTCAAAATAAGACATATATTCGCAGAAGAGTATTTCGTAAAGGTCTTAACACTACAACCAGAGATTATAGAAGCAAAGAGACGAAACTTCGGTATTTTTTTGACAACAGCTTCTGCCGCCATTTTTGGACTGAAAGCATTTATTATATTTATAATATTTTATTGTTCAACACAGGACATTTCGGTAGAATATGACAATAGAATAAAAATCATTTTGTTTTACTTTTTGTACGGCAGTTTTTAGGCGGACGTTTTACTAGCGTCCGGTAATCGCTTTCAGTCCAAAATGGCGGAAGCATAGCTCTGCTGCTGGGTGCTTTTAATTGACTTTCACTTCTTGGCGATATACATTCCTTAATGCTACAACTACACAAAACTACACTAGCAGCTATTGCCAGTTTCTGATGTGTAAGATTTCACACTTCTGTTTGCTAACATCTGCACAAAGCAGGTGTCTATTTCAATCAAATATTTTATGTAGAAGTCAAACTCTTCAATTATCTACATGAATGTAACTTCTAAAATAAGCTTACCGATGTGGATGTTAGTGTTGTCAGTTTATTCTAAATGGTGAAAGTGACGTTTGCAGAAAATGTGCATTTCATATGCTGCTTTGGCTTCTGTTTGTGGTAATAATAAATATTTGTAAAAATATAGTATGTAGACAGAAGAAACAGAAGACTGACAGAGAGTAGCAATCTTGCAACACCCAACCAGCAGTAATGAGTCAGAAAAAAGGACTTTTATGGAAGTCCTAGCTGTAATTATCTCAGCGTTTTGGATCAGATCCCTTTGGACTCTCGCTGCTCGCCTCCTTCCTCCCTCCCTCCGGTCTGCCTCCGCCTCGCCTCGCTCTGCTTTGACTCGTCTTGTGCAGCGAGTGCAAACACAGCCGGTGAAGTCTAGCACCCATTTTAAAACATCTGTCGAGCCATAAGTACTCTCACTGAGAAATGGCTGGCATCAGATCTGTCACATTTGTAAAAGAGTCACTCGAACATCTTGAACATCAGTAAAGTGTTGACGTACAGAAGCAGCTGTCCTCCATTCTGCTAATTTATCACGCTTCAAAGGGTCCCATATTATAGGAATATAAATGTCCCCATATTTCTGTACATATAATGAAGGGATGAAGAGAGGATCAAGATATTCTAATTAGATTTCGTTAGAATGGTTTAATCATCAAACTATTGAATTTGAAAATTCTTTTCCTTTTTTCAAACAAGCTCCAAAAATACATCTCCACTGAAGTTGCTCCTGATTGGCTATCGTCACTAAAGGACCACTAAAATCCATCCAATCAAGCCGGCGTTTCAACTGGACTTTTACCAACTGGATTGTTAAAAGTCATCCCAAAATATCTTTTTATGTCTACAGCTCTCCAGGGTCATTCCTGCACCTGGTGACAACTAAAAACAGCCCAGTCTCTCTAAATGGCAAGTTACATTACGTGCAATCACAACGCCGTTCTTGCTTTTGGCATGTCATGTGTACGCCATGTAGTCTGTACTGACAGCGTGAATATGTTCCGCTAATGAGCTAGTGACGTCTGAATAAAAAGTGAGAAAGATAATGGGGGGGGAGGGGACGTGGATAGGTCCAACAAACACAGAACTTTCAACCAGGAGACCGGTGTTCGTTTCCCAAAGTATTGTTGAGTTATTATTAAGTTATGTTATTGACGTGTACTTCTTTTACGTTGTTTACGCACGTATTTTACTTCGTTTACATACTTATTATAAGCCCAACCATGATGTTTTTCCTAAACCTAACTAAGCGGTTTTGTTGCCTAAACATAACCGTGACGGTTTCACGGTAACGATGTGGCGTGAAATGACACACAGAAAGCTTAAAATGCATTATCATGATACGCGGAATGTCCTTAAAATGCTATAGGGAATGGGAATGTGACGTCACCGACAGCAGGTCGGCCATTTTTTGAGGATAAAGGGTAAGAGTGCCGTCCTCTGGCTGTTTACTGCAAGTGTCAAAAGATAACACAAAATAAAATTCAAAATACTAATTGTAGTATATACACACAGTATAGTAGCATATACAGTCAGAAACAAAGGTAGGCTAACGTTATGGGGCTAATTTTGCAAGATACTGGTAGATTAAATATGCAGTATTAGCCAAAGTGTTCTTAGTAATCAGTTAGCATAACATTAGCTAGCTTATCTCTGTCCGGATGATTGTGTTGTTGGCATTTGGCTTGTAGATCTTAATGTCATATACCTACCCGTTTGTAAACTGGACATCGGCCTCCAAAGATTTAAAGTTTTGTGTCCCATCCATCGTCCCCGACCTCTACCCCTTATGGAGTTTCACTCCGTCTATACTACAGCGCCTGACTCCCGCTTCTGCTCCTGTCATAATTACCATTTATACCTTCTTTCTGTGATCTACCATGTGAATAGATGCTAAAACCTACTAGTGGGTGAAGTAGGCCCCTACTGACCCACATCTATGGGGCTTATAGCAACTGATAATGCCTATTTAATAGCCTGACAACAGTCTGATCGGCTAAAAAAAAAAAAAAAAAAACGCTATGTGGATACTGAGCAATAAAGTTTCATCTAATTTCAGGTCTGATGCTGCCACACTTCAACACTGGTTGCATGGCTCCGATACCACGTGAAAAAAAAAAAATCAGTAATTGCATGAAACCTCGGACAGGATTAAAATGACCCCAGGACTTCAGGGTTAGCCTTAGAATAGGCTAAGTAATTTCAGGTAGAGGCAGAAAAAACTCCTGACAGGTTTGTAAAGTTTCTGCCGTCTGGAGGAAAAAAAAAAAATACCAATCACCAAACCTCTCCTGGCGAGGTCCGGCGCTGCAGAGAGAAGAATAAGATCCCCTTTTAAAGGAGTCAGGCTGTAATTGCACGGGAAGTGATGAGGCGATGGAGTGAAATGAGATCTGCCGTGAGGAGAAAGCTCAAGTTGTGTTGCAAATGTCGAGTATTTTTTCCTTTCGTTCTCATTCTGAACTAAGAGACAAAAAACATGCTGCAACTACAGACAAAATAAATGTGGCGAGGCTGATTGAGATGCACTAATAAGTAGATTAAGATACCAAAAAAAAATAAATAAGAGATTTGAAATGCCAAGTATTTATCCCGTTGTGAGGATTTTGAGAGCAGAAGCTGTAATTTGGGTTTGAGACGGCGGCTAACCGTCTGCCAGAAGTCCCATCTGCACCATCATTAACACCATCCCTCCATTTCAAGGCTTCACAACACAACAGCACTCACACAAAGGGACACGTCACATTCTCAAAAGCTGCAAAGGAACACGGCACAACATCAGGTTTGTGTCAACAAAACATGGCGAGGTAAACACCCTGCGTTTAAGCTGCAGCAGTTTTTCCAACAAAAGGTTTATTGAATTCTTTTTGGTTTGGATGCAGACAGAAACGAAAATATCATCATGGCTGCTATTCAAACGTGTTTCCAATATTTTGTCCACGGCTATATACATTCATAGGGGAACAAAACATGGGAAAGACCTGTCAACACATCAGAGGCCTGTACTACGAATCAAGTTCAACAAACCTAGGGTATCTTCTCCTTATCTGGCTTAACTTCTTTTACTCAATCTGGCTACGAGCGCGTTTACATAAAAGGGGCGGGGTTTGCAGCATCTGACCAATCACAGACATGGACAAGTCTACTGTCAGCAGAGCGGCACATTTTACAAACTAAGAGCAAACTATAATATTAGACAAATCTGAAGAAGTTAAACACAAAATCCAGACTAAAAGTAAAACAGTATACAGATTTATAATCTCACTGCCCATCTACAGTAGAGCACAAGTAGGTTATGACTATAATTACGTTGTGTATTCCGTTAAATTAATTTGTCACTTATAGAATAGAAGATACTTTATTATTCCCTTTAGGGAAATTGTGGCGTGCATGACGATGTCATTCTTCTTTCGGCTGCGTCCCCGACCTCGGCCGTGTGAAACAGACTTGGGAGCAAATAAAAAGTGAGAGACTTGGAGGTAAGCTAGTTACGTTTATATCTATTGTACATTGTTATCTTGATAGCTACGCTCTGATTACTGTAAGAAAAGTAGAAAAAAGGCGCTGAAGTTGGGGAATCAGCTCGTGACATGTCATAAACCGTCCGAGTTGTACACTGCTGACGAAGCTGAAATTCGGTCCGACTCTAAAATGAGTTGTGCGGCTCAAAATTCGTCCGAGAAACGGGCTAAAATCGTAGTATGCCCAGCTTTAGCACCGGTTACGCTGGCGATCTACCCCGGTAAGAAGTGAACCACCGTCGAAGGACAGAAAACCCTGAAGGGTTAACCCTGAAGCTACCTCGCTGACCCCAAATCCTGCTTCGTAGTACAGGCCTCAGCTCACCGACATAACAGCAACACTAACAACACACACCACATGACCATAAAAGTGTTAATTCAAACACTGAAATTCTACTTTTTTGCAAAGCTTTGAGATATTTTGTTGAGGTATAAATCTAAAATTGCAACACAAACGTGCATCTGTGGTCTGCTGTGTGACAGAGACACACACTTCTTACCTGCTTGTTTCCTTGTTTCCCGTGTTTCTCTTGTGGTGTCTGATTGTGCACCTCAGCATGTGGCTCTTACAATCACTTTCTAAATTATAATAGCTTTGTTTACCACGCTCGTCTCTCAGTTCATTTCCTGATTGTTGCAGGCTCTTGCTTCAATTCTCTGTCGCGCACCGTTTCATTTCCTTTCCCTCCGTTTTCTCGGGAATGAGGCTCGATGGTAATCGCCGTGTTAGTGCAGGAATATTACAATCGCAGGTCTTCTTCCTTCTTCAAATGAGTGAGGATGGTAAAAATAAAACATCGCTAAATGGTTTCTTAACTGTCTCTGGTTGACAGGGTGAATCCAACTTGTTCCAAAGCTGTTTGTGATAAAACTCTGAGGCCTTTCCAGCTTCCACTTACCTTCTTTTTGTCGTGCCATTTTCCTCAGCCAAAATCTCAGGTCAAGGTATTAAAAATGACAGCTTCATGTGTCAGACTTGGAGCAATCCTTTTCAATACTTTTCCTTCACAAAAAGAGGAGCTGTCTGGAGAACTGAGAGTCTGCAGCTCTGTCTTCTCCAATTTGTAAAAAACTTGTTCTTGGTTACAGGATGCTTTTCTTACTTTCCCTTTTGCGGTTGTTCTTGAAGAATGACAGGTTGTCTTCCTGACAAGGCATTTCAAAGAGAATCCCCTTTAAAAAAAAAAAATCTTCCTCTGCTCTTGTTACACAGGAGAGGTCTTCAATCCAGACGACCAGAGACTCACAGCAGACAGATGCGTCAATCTTTTCCGTTTCAGTGTTTCCGTTCGCCCGGTTTTGCCTCCCGTTTCGCCGCCGAGGATCTTACCTTCTGAGATCTCGTTGTTCTCCTCGGTGGCACCGCTGTCTTGTCTCCTCTGAGACCGAACCGCCTCGACTCCTGATTGCTGAGCTGGAAGAAATAACACATAAAGCAAGAATCTACATTAATGAATAGTGGGAGAGGCGAGGAGAGAATATAACTGGCCAAAAAAAAATGCAAAGGAGCTTTCATTTTGTGTTGATTTGGGCGACCCCTGTGGACAAAAGCGGTAACATTTCCATGAGCACCACCGCATTATGTTGTAAAGATCTGCAGCTGCCAGACTCCCTTTAGAAAACCTCTCATTTCACTGCAGCCGGGTCTGACAGTCTGCCCCGCTCAGTCCTGGTTCTGGTTCTCCCGTGCCTCCCTTCCCTCCAGCGTGCCCAGCAATACGGCCTGGACCTCCAGCAGCGTGGTGTCGGTGTTGACTCCCAGGAAGCAGGCGGTGAGCTCCAGGTCCCGCAACCGCAAATGGACCTTGCTGCCCTGCTGCAGTTTCTGGCCGCTGGCACACGCATTGTAATTTCCCGACGAAGTATATGTACAGGTCATCCTGGACCACTTGAGAGATCCTCTCAATCACCTCGTCTTTGGCCGGTCCTATCTGGATCAGCGTGGATTGGCGGGGCAGCGAGGTGAAGCTCTGCTCGTGGCCAGAGGAGGAGCCGCTGGATTTTTTTTGCTGGATCAGGGTCAATCCGCGGTGGGCTGGTCGCTGCCAGAGGCCCCGCTGGAGTCTGAGCTGAAGGAGTTTCTCCTGCATGCCGTAAATCGTTTCGTCTAATGTCGCAGGGAATAGGACCCGATGAAGCGTAAAGAAATAGCCAATCTTCTTGCTGATGGTCTCGTTTACTTATGTAGGTCATATAGAGGCATCAGTATTACACTGAGAATGTTTCACCAGTTAAAAGTTCCTCACAGTAACTTTAAGAGAGGGGAACTTAATGTTTCTAAAAATCCCAAGAATAGAATCGACCAGAATAGATACCATAACAAATCTGAGTGTATTTAAGCTTTTATGTAAGAAATCAGCCAAGTGGCAGCGACTGAAAAACAACATCAAAACCTCACTTACTTTGATCAATTAGGCACAGTGTGATTAAAGTTTAGGTCCTGATGAGCCCGAGGATCTCTCTGAATCAACACTGATGCTTCCTGTTTTAACACAAGTTGGCTCCGCATTTCAATTCAGACAAACCCTCGACACTTATATATTTATATTTGTTATAATCAATCACTCAGTTGGACCCCATCTTTAAGATTTGCTATTCAGTTAACTTGACTGCCAGTGGAGAGTTTTTACAATCCAATACTGTTTAAATGTCAAACATCATCACCCACATTTAGATTCTGACTTCATAAGTGCTGCTACACAGTGTTTTTCATTAACATAAAATTTGTCACAAAGGAGATCATCATGCTATTGAGGACACTTAAATAATATCACACGAGAGGGAGTGCTGTTGTTCTGAATATCAGCACGGCTGTGATTCGGTAATAATTCAATTCAGCAATAAGCGACTAAAGATTATGATTTGTTTGTTTAAATAAATAGTTCTGCAACTGTACTTTTCCTGCACACAAGGGCCAAATAGTGCTGGCTAGACGAACGGGTCATAGCATCTCCAGAACTGCAGCTCTTGTGGGATGTTCCCGGTCTGCAGTGGTCAGGACCTACCAAAAGTGGTCAAAGGAAGGAAAACCGGTGAACCGGCAACAGGGTCAGACCCGAGGCTCATTTATGCACGTTGGGAGCGAAGGTTGGCCCGTGTTGTCCGATCCAATAGAAGAGCTACTGGAGCTCAAACTGCTGAAAAAGTTATTGTTGGTTCCAATAGAAAGGTGTCGTTGTTTGGGGCTGCGTAGCCGCAGACCGGTCAGGGTGCCCATGCTGACCCATGTCCACTGAGCGATGGAAGAAGGTGGCCCGGTTTGATGAATCAAGTTTTCTTTTACATCATGTGGATGGCGACGAGTTGGAGGTGTTGACTCGGCCTCCAAATTCTCCAGATCTCAATCCGATCGAGCATCTGTGGGATGTGCTGGACAAACAAGTCCGATCCACAGAGGCCCCACCTCGCAACTTACAGGACTTAAAGAATCTGCTACTGACGGCTTGGTGCCAGATACCACAGCAGACCTTCAGAGGTCTAGTGGAGTCCATGCCTCGACGGGTCAGGGCTGTTTTGGCGGCAAAAGGGGGACCTACTCAATATTAGGCAGGTGGTCATAATGTTATGGCTGATCGATGTATCTGGCCACTAAAAACTGGGCCACTTGCTAATGTCTTCTACCGACTCCCTGATAGCACACGGATATGGAAAGTCTATTTGTTTAGGTTGCATTCACGATCTTTGGTGGTTAAAACCCTTTGAATAACTTGACAAGCTATCGCACTCCACCGTACTTCCGTTGCCAAATTGTGTGCGCATATTTACGCACGTCATCATTGCTTACAAACTGTAACTATAATTTGATATTATGCCATTTATTTAGTTTTGAAGAGCAGCATGATATTCTAAATGCTGAGTCAACGGGCTTTTCCACCCTGATGTGATACATTTCTGAAGGAAACACTCCTGTGGATTTCTGCATTACAAATCCTGCTTAAAAAGTCTATGTGTAGTATTTATTTTTTTCTTGAAGCTCAGTACGACAAGTAAATACCAGCAGGTTGCTGAATGTCAGAGACTGAAGCAAAGTAAACAACTCACTGGGCATATTTTTTACATTCACGACTACAACAGTGAGTTGAGGCGTGCAGTCGTTGCAGTTTGAATTCGCTCTTTGTTCAACTTGTCTCGCACTCCTCCACCAAACACACAACATTAGCCAAAGAAACAGCGGAGGCATCACTGAATCACACCGTACCGCTGTCTTGCTCTACGGGTTCAAAACTCTCAAGCATATTGCTCTCTTGGCCACATCCCAATCAGTGATGTCACAGCAGGCGTTCTGCCAATCACAGCAGATGGAAAGCACCCGCTGTGACATCCCTGATTGGAGCCAGAAGTGCAGCCTGATGTCACATAGAGATCAGTTCAGTTTTCTGTCAACTGTGATTCAATGTGGCTGCCACCTTCTACATCAGAATGTCTCTTCTAATTATACTTCTGTAAACCTCCAGTCTGAACATATCTGGAGGCATCAATCTAACACGGCTTGTATCAGCCTTCAGATTCAGTCGTACTACTGAGGGTGAAAGGTCTCTTACCTTCATGTTTGGCCTGGAGAGGTTTACTCTGCCGTCCTCCACCGACTGCAATTATCTTAAAGTTGTATTCTTTAGAGGGGTCAAAGTCCTCGATGAGCAGCTTTGCTTCCTGCTTCGATACCTGAGTCTCCTTCTGCTCTCCACCTGTTACGGGGTCAGAAAAGAACAAACACTGAGCTGCTGAAGTTTGATGGTCAATACGTCTAAAGCTATGTTCACAATACGAGCGACAAAAGCGACAAAACGGCCAAGTATGGCCAGCTACATTGCCCGCGAGACGCCGCTGAAGTGTTGCTCAAGTGCTCGTTGACGTAGTTATGTCATTAAATAGCAGTGCGAATCGGCTAATGGCATCTTTTAGATGGAACGGAAAACAGGGTGAAACAAAATAGAGCACTTAAAAAAGTTGAGACCAGCTTGTTTGTAGCACGACAATTGTCAGGAGTCAGTAGCTTCATGTCGCCAGCTTCCACTGAAAATGCACACAGCATTAAATGTGAAGAAGTCTGACCGACAAAGTGAAAAAAGAGGCAGGTCGAACATTTTTCGAAAGAAATTGTGGAAAAAAGTTCAGGTTGCTTATTTGCACACAATATTTGCTTATGAGCAAGCTACTCACTAGCTAGCAAGAAGTGGCGGAGGCGTTGATGCACGATTTGTTCACTTCCAGTGGTTCTTCTCCATAAGGTCATGTTTGGACTATTTAAAATGAAAAGGAAGGCTAAAATGTACAAGAAACAAAGCACCGGCACTCACAGATAAAGGGTCTTTCTTTGTTTATTGTGAGCATAAAAGCTAACATGTTTTAGCAATAGCTATAGCTGAAACGTGTGCTTTGTTTCTTCTGTCTTTGCCACTGCTTTGCACCCGATAGTGTTCAGGATTTGGAGCCGTGCTCCCTGCTACTTTCCAAGGATAAAATATATCTAAAATCGATAAATCACCATGCAAAAGTAGCAGGGCTCCGCGTGGTTTAGCTTCTCACCTTGCTGCAGTGATGTACAAATAATAACTTCAAATAACTTCCAACTCAAACAGCAAAAGTTTCAATTCCTGAAGGAGCGATTAAACTTCGTTCGTCCATTTACAGGAGGCGGAGGCCTTCGCCCACTGCAGGTCAAATGTTATAAACTTGTGTTATGTGGAAATATCAACACAGTGAGTTGTGGACTTTTGGGACAAAGTCTTTTTAACACCTGACCTGCACTTAAACTCTGCTGGCCTGGAGCAGCAACACATGGATCAATACGACACAAATGGAGACAGACGGACTATAAAGGTGATGGGCAACTGGTAAGAGCTGGAAAAGGAAAGGAAGGAAGTAAAGGCAGAAAGAATAATGAGAAGAGGAAGTAAAGACAGAGAACCGCATCTTTTATATAATTTTAAAATACTTGTCAAATCTCCCTTTAAGGTACATTTTGAACAGATCAAAAATTTGCGATTAATTTGCGATTAATCACGATTCAATATCGTTTGACAGCCCTACTTCCATTAAATTTGGAAGTGACACGATCACTTAAACTGCCAAGAAAAGAACAGGAACATTTAGAAGCCCTCTGGCATCACAAAGTGAGCAGAGGAAAGATTAACTTTATTAACGCCTGAGGTGACGACAGTTCATCACAGCGCTGCCTGGGTCCGTACCTTTGAATCCGCCCAGTTGACAACTCTGCCTGACACCAGATAACGTCATAGAGACCAGAGGCAAAACAAATAAACCAAGAATATGAACAAAACTTTAATAATCAAAATCAAATAAATCAATCAAATGAAATGTTTTCAGCATCTAATCCTGCCAAACGTGGTTTGCTGTCGTAGCAGCAGAAGGTTTGGCAGAAGTCAGCAGTTTACATATCAGAAGCGTAGGTTTCTATTTCCTGGCTTTGAGAGAGAGTCTATCATGTCCACAGATATTGACTGAGAAGTCCAAGATCATCGGAGTTACACATGCAAATTAGTTTAAGAGTTTGTGATGAAAGAAAAGTCCTAATTCCTTCTTTGATTTGTTTTTTTTGTGCGATAAAATTCAATTTGTCGTGTTGCCTTCTGCTCAGTTCTTCTGCTTTTGCTGCTGCTGCAGAACAAATGTTCCCACTAGGATCAATAAATCTCCTTAAATTGTCAGTGATCAAAGTCAATTTCTTTATGTAAGAATGATTGATTCAAAAAATCTACTTTCCACCATCTGCTCCTACAAAAGAACTGCAAAAACAGGAACTGGTTCCTTAAACTCTTGAATTACAAAAGTGTATCTTCAACAATTAAGACATTTTTTTCCCCAAAAATGTTACTACAGTACAGCTACATTAAATAATAATCAGTTTGTCTTCACATTCTGGCCGTTAAAACTTGTTCTGTATGTTGCACCTGTCTGTATCTGTCCAAACTATGACGAAGTATGAGTCATGAAAAGACAAGCTCAATGAAACCATTCGGCAGAGCTCCACAAAAACTCCCCGTCGTTTAAGAAAATTAACTACCGCTCCGTCACCGCTTTTCCACATTCATTACACTCACGCTGCTACCAGCGGCCTACAGCGAGAAGATGATCGTCCCCGTCATTCACCTCCCTCTCTCGGCCCAGAAGGCAGCCGTCCCTGCACTTCCATTTTTTTTTTTTTTTTTTTTAAATCAGATTTTCTTTTCTCTCCATTTTTCTTCAAAACTATAAGCACTACCCAAAGGCAGCGTGCTGCACAGCGAGCTGTGTGGGCATGTCTCAGAAATGAGGCCATCGTGCTTTGGTGAAAATGTCAAGCCAGTTTTGAATGTCTGTGAGAATATGAAAAAAAGGCAGTGAAGCTTTATAGCACATGTGAGGCTCGTTGCTGTTGGACTGAAAAGGATTTACATCGTTTGACGAAAGAGAAAGGCGTCCCGATGTTTGAAGGGAACTACATGTCATCATTCAGAACCAGCAAATCTTTCACTTAGAAACATGTTTTTGCTTTTTGACAGAAGCTGCAGATGAGCAGATTTTGTCTGGATTTGTCACTCTCTCCCCGCTTTACCTTTTATTTATCTAAACCCAACATCCGTCTTTCCATTTACTCTCCATGTCTCCCCGGCTCCATCCTTCATCCTGCCCTCTAGTATCTCCCTCTTTTTTATATTCCTGTGTCATTCCCTCCGTCCATTCGACTCTCCTCCCCGCAGTGTCAGGGGACGGCCGCCGGTGCTTACTGCATCTTATCTGACATTTTCTCCATTACTGTGATCAAACAGACGGCCGAGCCTTACCAAAAGCTACAGGTTTACTTGGCCGTGGGCTGACAGCAGCACCAGTGGCAGAGGTTGACTTCACCTTCAGACTTCAGGCTACAATGGATCGGTGCGTCCAGCAGTGCAGAGGTAAATAAATAAATGAAGTGGGCAAGTCTGTATCTCTGGTAAAATGTTCCCTTTCAGGAACAGTCTCAAGTTAAAGAAAAGGCACCAGCACTCTAAAAAGATGCTCCAGATATGTTTATACAGACATTAACAACATTTCAACAATATTTGTCTCCATCAGGAAATATTCAACATAGACTTCACCTGATTAAATCAAGGTGAGACTTGTGAAATGTGATGGGTCTTTGTCTCTTTGTGTAAATGAGTCTATTCAGATTGTTTTAAGATGTTGCCTAGTTAGGGCTGTCAATCCATTAAAATATTTAATCGCAATTAATCGCAAATTAACCACATATTTTTTATCTGTTCAAAATGTACCTTAAAGGGAGATTTGTCAAGTATTTAATACTCTTATCAACATGGGAGTGGACAAATATGCTGCTTCATGCAAATGTATGTATATATTTATTATTGTAAATCAATTAACAACACAAAACAATGACAGATATTGTCCAGAAACCCTCACAGGTACTGCATTTAGCATAAAACAATATGCTCAAATCATAACATGGCAAACTGCAGCCCAACAGGCAACAACAGCTGTCAGTGTGTCAGTGTGCTGACTTGACTATGACTTGCCCCAAACTGCATGTGATTATCATAAAGTGGTCATGTCTGTAAAGGGGAGACTCGTGGGTACCCAGAGAACCCATTTACATTCACATATCTGGAGGTCAGAGGTCAAGGGACCCCTTTGAAAATGGCCATGATAGTTTTTCCTCATCAAAATGTTGCGCAAGTTAGAGCGTTATTTAACCTCCTTCATGACAAGCTAGTATGACATGGTTGGTACCGATGGATTCATTAGGTTGTGTAGTTTCATATGATACTAGTATCTTCACTCTAGCTTTAATGGAGCCCGCTACAACCTAAAAATCGCAAGTTGCGTTAAAGAAATTAGTGGCATTTGCGTTAACGCTTTATTATCGTGTTAATGTGGACAGCCCTAAAAAAAAGGCATTAGCTAGATACCAGTTAGCTAACGAAAACAACGATTCGTAGTTTCAGGTGATTATACACTAATGAAAACAGTTATTAATATTATGTTCCATTTCTGCTAATAGATCTCCTGAAATGTTACACACTGTTCCTTTAATCAATCATCTTATTGGGAGCATATAGTCAGTGTGCTGGCATATTCTTCTATTGAGATAGTTTTTTGCCTTTTTGCCTCCAAACATAATATCATGTTGGGATGAAAATGCACTACCTTGGAGCGCCCAGTAAACAACAGCTCAGAAATCAACAGTCTGTTCAATTCTATTGACTGAACAAGTTTAGAAAGTGTTAGTTTTGAAAAGCAGTCAGGAGAGAGCGGAGGACCAACAACAACACAGACAACTAACTTCCATATCTCACTGTGGAGCCGTAGTTCAGACTGAAGGTTTGAGAAAACATCGGGCTGAGATCCCTGAAACTTGCCTCAAAAGACACCTTTCTTAAAGCCTTAATACCTCCTTAAAGGTGCTCGGTGTAGTTTTTGACCACTAGTGATGCTGTAGAACCATATCCCTGTATTGTTTATGTGTTGTGTTCTGCCAACATGAATGCTCATGCATGCACACAAGGAGGGGTAGGATTTATTTGGCCAAATACTGAGAGCGGTAACAAATATCGACAGACGGCATTTTGCACCATCGTAGCAGTAAGAGTAGGAATAGGAGTAGGAGTAGAAGAAGAAGAAGAAGAAAAAGGACAGGAAGAAGAAGAAGAAGAGGAGGAAGGAGAAGAAGAGTAAGACGAAGTAGTAGAAGAAGAAGAAGAAGAAGAGGAAGGAGAGGAAGAAGAGGAAGAAGAGGAAGAAGAAGAAGAAGAAGAAGAAGAAAAAAGACAGGAGGAAGAAGAAGAAGAGTAAGGAGAAGAATAGGAAGAGGAAGTAGTAGAAGAAGAAGAAGAGGAAGTAGTAGTAGAAGAAGAAGAAGAAGAAGAAGAGGAGTAAGGAGAAGAATAGGAAGAGGAAGTAGTAGAAGAAGAAGAAGACGAAGAAGGACAGGAGGAAGAAGATCTTGTTTTGTTTGTTCCAAAGGAGTAAGGAGAAGAATAGGAAGAGGAAGTAGAAGAAGAAGAAGAAGAAGAAAAAGGACAGGAAGAAGAAGAAGAAGAAGAGGAGTAAAGAGAAGAATAGGAAGAGGAAGTAGTAGAAGAAGGAGACGAAGAAGAAGACGAAAAAAAAGAAGAAGACGAAAAAGACGAAGAAGAAGAAGATGAAGATGAAGATGAAGAAGAAGAAGAAGAAGAAGACGAAGACGAAGATGAAGACGAAGAAGAAGGACAGGAGCAAGAAGATCTTAAATTGTTTTGTTTGTTCCAAAGGGAACATTTAATAGGACATTGATTCACAACTTCTCATCAATAACTGCATCAGGAGATGTGAAGCTCTATAGACCTGACGTTCATGAGTGACTTAGTTGTTTGAATGGATCTCTATTGAGAGAACATCAGTGGTACGTTCAGGAGCAGAGGACCGTTTTTTACAGCAGCTGCACCTTTTTCCACTCCAATAAAACATCTCTTTGCACTCTGACGTCTTCTTCAGAGGGAAAAATAACCAGAACAGAAAAGAAAGAAATGAAGAAAAGATAATGAAAAACAAACCCATGACTGTTTGGTCTGTAGAGCCATTCAAGTTCACACTATTCCTGTGAGGCAAACTGACTGACTAACTGATCATTTGAAACATTTCCTCATCACTATAAAACAGTGAAGAACGCTAACACACATGTTCCAGTTTTTACAGCTACTCATACCTGTGCATCTATTTTTTTTGCAATAAAAACCTGCATACTAGGCCTGTACCAACAACACACCTCTTCTCTAAGCGTTGCGTAAACAAACACACACACACACACAGTCTGTACCATTTGTGCTCTATCTCCTCTTTTTCTTCTCTCTGTCTCCATTTTTAACTTCTATATGCAAATGAGCAACTCCTAAAATTAACCTGAATCATGAGTCGCCGTGTACTTGTCAGTGCTGAGTGTTAAATTAGACCACACAAGCGTTGAAATCCAGTGACTTTATATAAATAAAAATAAAACATTAACTATGAATGAATGTCTGTCACAGCCCACTGAACATTTTTAACCGCCTGCACCAACACCAACAATATTTACAGCATCCACAGCCTTCTTCAGCTGCTACCTGTTACTGTCAAAACAAGCAATTCTGTCATATATATCGGAACATTTGTGCTACTTTGTGTTAGTGACCAAGACGCCATGTTGGAAGACAAATTAGGCCGCTTTCACAAGCCATAGTCTGTGATACTTTTGGTTCATTTTCTATATATTCTGGTTCAGTTTCACAGTGCACAAATTATAGTGGACCAAATAACAAATTAGTTGCTGTGGGGCGTGTACGAAGCAAATTTATCTTTTTCAAGAGCTGCCGCTTCTATGCAGGGATTCGCAGTCTTTGGCCCTGTTCACACCTGGTATTAACATGCGTCCTCAGTGATCGGATCACAAGTGGACAGCTTTAAGTACAGGTGTGAACACACTCAAGACGCATCGAGGATGCATTGAGATCGGATCTTTCAGACCACATTCAGAGGTGGTCTGGGTCACATATGACTACATTCTTTTAGCAGTGTGCACGCGAATGCGTCCTGGGCCACATTAAGGAAGTTTTTGTTCCGCTGCTTATATATATATAATATATGAATATAATGTCTATGTTGTGAAGAATACAAAGACAACAGCAGCCAACCATGAACCAGTTTCTATGTAGCTGAACTCAGTGAGCTGCTGCATTTAACCTTCTGTACTGTAGTTGAGACTGACGGTGATGGTGCAACCCTACAAGCAGCTCTGGTGTCAGTTTACACTCAGTTTATTGCGTACACCTGGCTAAAAGGAATAAATCCTACCTTCATGAAGGTTATATAGTGTTCAGAAACTGTTTAAGAGGTGTTGATTTCATTGATTTAAACGGGTTACAATCAAGTGTCAGAAGGGTTGGGGGGGGACACAGTCCTCCACTCATCTACTCACAACCCCACTTGAAATGACACCTGAAGTGAATCCAAACACATTAACAACACTCCAGATCCAAGTATTTTCACAAACTTGTAAAAAAACAAACTTGTTGAAGCCTTCATCAATAAATCCAGACATGTTTGCAGGCTCGTGAACAGCCCCGGTATCAGTGTGGCTACGCGCCTCTTTCTCCACAGAGTGCATTATGGACCAGCATGCAGGTGAAACCCACATAAAAAAGTCTGCTCTGCTCTCCCTCCGGGGGAAGAGGTTCAACTACTGTGCTCCGCTGTGCATAACTAGAATTTTTGCAGCAACGCCGTATAGTCAACATGATTTGTGGCGGGACAGAAACTGTATTAACCTACATTCTGTTTGTCATTTTACACTTTGTGTCGTCTGGGTACCAGACTGGTGCAACTTTTAACTAGTAGTGCTGATGGAGGCTCTTCCTTAATGATGCATATCCCGAGTGAGAGACTACACAACCAATCCATCACAGAGGTCGAACTGCTCAGCTTCCAGGTGTGAATGTGGGCGACTGTGTGAACGTCAGGCACGACTGTACAGGTGAACTTGTCAGATTTCCCTGGACAAATCAAGTTCAAACTAGAAGGATTCTGCAGAGAGCAAAGCTCCACCAGCTCTGAACAATCCTCCAACTGGCAAAGCTGGAGCCTTAAAACTAAACCGTTCCATCGTTTGGGTTTAATATTCTGGTCGTCTGATCTTTTGCAGCTTGTTTATTACAAATTAATCATCGATGAAGGAGGGATGTGAAACTTGGTGCAGAGTTTGAGGTCAACTCTCGCGACATCGCAACACGTCATTCACACATACCAAATGGGAAAAATATTAAAGAGACTGTTTGTAAGAATCAGAAATGTCTTGTTAACAGCGACACCTGTAGCCGTTAAGTCAACAAAAGTCAGCGTCCTGTTGCTCGCGCTTGTGCTCGCTCTACATAGACATGAACGAGCATCGCTAGAAAAACAGTGAGGCGACACACGTCAGCTAAAACCACAATATCACTCTATATTTCAGCTGCTTGGCAGTAATGTTAGCTGACCAGACGAAGGTCTCTCCATGAATCAATGCTGATCCTAGTGTTGGCTTTTCCTGCTTCAGCCTCCCGACCGCGGCCGGAGGGTACAGGGGAGACACCGGAGTTTTGGTCGGAGACGATAACGTTTCTCTCTGCGGAGCCCCGTCACTTCACAAGACACGGGAAACCTCTGTTGGTCTGGAGGAGCTGCAGCAGTTATTTCTGCACAAACGTCCACTGTACATTCACTAGATATTCTCAGAGCTAAACTAACTATTCTGCAGTGTGTAGTGTGCGCGCATGCACGTGAGAGTGAAGCGAAAGAGCGAGAACGAGCGCGCCGTGTGAGTGAAGGCAAGCAGGCAGAGGAGCAGAGTACAGCAGAGACTCCAGCACTGGAGACCAAAGCTACGGTCTCCCCCGCGGCCAACACTGTTTAACGGACGGGCTTCACTAGATACAACTTTGCGGTTTTGGTGCTTCCGTGTAGTTTGTGTTGGAGTCTGCGTCTGAACAGCGTAGCCACACGTGAGCGTGCATGGGATACCGACCCGCAATGATTTATACGTGTAAGAAGTTACAAACAGTCCCTTTAATTACAGTGGAAACCGCTTACAGTGTTCACGTCTGTCCAGGTAAAATTGATCACTATAAGCGTATGATTATCATAATCAAATTTTATTTGTTTTCCTTTATTTCTCATGCAATTACCATCTAATTGACATTTGTCTATTTATTACATCAAAAACCCGCTTGGGGTGAGGCTTTGCTGTTTTCGGCCAGCTCTGTTTCACTTTTCCGGGGCTCCTCGCTCCCCCGCCGGCTAAAAAAAAGGAGCTCTAGGCGCTGGCTGAATGAAGGTTTAGCGGGCACTGTTCATCTGCATGTTCTGCCCGCGCTGCGGTTGCGCAGAGCCGGATGAGGATCAGTTTCATTTTAAGGGGGTATTATTACGTAACCCGGCATTATCAATACACTTGAGGAGGGGGGCTTTAACCACAAGAGGTTTCCATGTGCGCATTTGTTTTCTGTAAGGTAGCTGAGGAACACCACGTTTCACTGCTGCATCTCGTTTCATTCAGAGAAAATGACTCTTTTTCCCCGTCATGATTTCAATGTGCACGCAGCACCAGCCTCAGGTATCCAGCTGGAGCACAGACGGGTTAGAGTGAGCCGCGAGGAAAAGTATCAAGATAGTAAAGTATAAAAAAATATATACTGTATATAGAAATACCGTAGTTTTAACATATTTTTCCATATGTTGCAATGTATGAAAAGACCCAAAATGAACACTGTAAGGGCACTACTCGATTACTATAAGCCAACGATCTAACAGTATTTGTATAGGAATGATTCTGTTTCAACCTTTTGTATCCGTATAAGCAGTTGATCACTAGAAGTAGTTTCCACTGTACTTGAAGAAAAACAGTCGTGTTTAATTTTGAGGTAAATCTAACCTCCTATTGAATTTATTCCTACTTTATTTTGGGAGCACCTGGTAAATACGTGATGTAAAATCCTACAACATAATTTTACTAAAGAACCAGAAATCCCACATCTGGAGTAGGCTTGTCGTGGTAGTCAGTGTTACCGGTGTTACACGGTGTTCAGGCACATACACCGATTACATTACCTACCCACCGTCGTTTTATTTTTTTTTTTACAGAAATAAAACCCATTTACTTCATTTTGGCGTATCAGCGCCGTGTTATCAATACTTAGTCGGATGACGGACACTACAATTTGAAAGTGAAAGTGAATGCTACGTACGGAGTCTCAGCTCAGAGTAGCGGGAGTCAGATTTCACACACGGGACGAGAGTTGACAGACAAAACGGATTTGGTGTGAAAGCGAAAAGCACCTATTTGGCAATAATTCTGATTTAAATCCAACACTATAAGGGAACCATAATGAGGCGATCGCCGTGAGGAGGACGGATGGGTCGCAGCCGGTGTTCACGGCGCAGCAGTTCCTGGTGGACACACAGCCATCCAACGTTAATCGTTAATTTACCGTTAATCGGTAACACAAAAGTTTATTAACCGGTGGGAAAAATTCCTCACTGTGACATCCCTCATCTGGAGCCTCATGAAAATCTCAACAGATCCTCATGCTGGGGGTGATCAGTCCACCAAATTACGACTAAATCAGTCTGCAGTGAAAACAGAACTCCCTCTATCTTAGAGGTAAAGGTATCAATGATGAAAATACGGCATGAAGAGAGTCATGAAAAAAGTTACAGTAAAGTAAACTGTGGCCGGTGCTGGATCTTACCTGGTCGTGTGGTGTAAATGACCTTGTAGCTTTCAAACTGTCCTTTCGGCTCTTTCCACGTCACGTGCAGCTTGGTTGGACTCAGGACTTTGGCACGAAATCTCCGCGGCGATGAAACTGGACAGAGAAAAAAACAAAAATAAACAACTTCATACAATAACTGTCAGTTCTGCAAATATTTGAATGATGAATGAATGAATAAAATATCCCTGTCATGCACCGTCCATACCACAAATACTTTTTATTATCTCATATCAGTGCGTATTAGTGGATTACATCCATAACAATGGATGGAGTTCAATTGTGTTCAGTCAGTGGTTTTTGTTTTAATTCCCAACCCCACATGATTAATAAGACACTAAAAGTTGTGTCAAACTGCCGCTATAAACAGATGTCGTGCTTCAAAGTGAATGTTTATCCTTAAAACAGCGACAAACGGCATCAGTTCTCAGGATGTTTTACAGATCTGCAGGTTTCACAGAATCTGCTCTCCTTCTGTTTTACCTCGGCGCGCTCGCTCATCCGCTAAGCGCCAAACACAACTGTGACTGACTTAAGTTAGATTGAACTCCCTCCAGAGTTATGGTGGCGTAGAGAGGCAGTCGCTCCATCTGTGTTTTTAAACAGATAGGAAAAGGAGAGAAAAAATTAATAAATAAATAAATAAATAAGGAAAAAATTGTATCTCATCCAAGCGGGAGGATACACATCAGAGAGATTAGCTTGCACAGATGTCACATTAAAAAGCAAAGTCTCATTCTCCTCCTCATCCTCATCCTCTTCCTCATCTATTGACGAGCCTGTATTGTGCTCGTCTCGGTGGGGATACGACAGGTCTTCTTCTGTGTTCCACTTACCGGCGGCATCAAAGCGACGCCCCTGCCTCTCATCCTGATTAGTTGTTGGCCCTGTCAGCCGCCTAGAGGCCTACCCCCCACTTTCCTCCCTGTATCCTTCCCTCATATTCATTTTCTCAAGCTTACGCCCTCCGTCTCCTCATCCGTCCCTCCCGTCTCTCCCTTTCTGTATGATCCCTCCCTGCGCTGATCTCATTTTCTTTCCTTTCTGCGTCTCCGTGCTTTGAAATCGTCGTCGGGGGGTAAGAAGAGGATGAGAAAAAGGAGTGAATGTGACTTCCTTTTAACTGCAAGGAGAAAAAGAACAAAGGGCACCAAAGGGAAAGGCACTGGAATAGCATCTGTTTACTATTCCTCTCCTGTCCTCAGCAGGAGTGTTCAGATGTACAACACACAGTGACTACATCCACTGAGCTGCACAATATCCAAATACACTTTGCAACGGCCTCGACCTGCGTATAAACCCTCTGAAAAGGCAACAACACTGCGTTAGTAGTGGAGTATGATCACATTCCACTAAACTCCTACACAGTATTGTTGTGTTTTCACATTAAGATGCAGGTTAAAACACTGGAGTAAAGCCATTGTAAAGCACTGCAATGCCAAAAACCACATTTCCATGGTCAACAACCACAACACCCCGTCATTTTCACACCGGCAGAGCCAAATCCCAGATAATAATCATGTATCTAGAAGCAACACATTCCCCAATCTAATTTGGTTAACTATGAAAAAAAAAAAAAAAAGAAAAGCCAGGGGGTAGGAAAATAAAATATGAAACCCACAAACTCGTTCCTGTGTTTGTGTCCTCATTATGAGGTGAGCCATCTGCTGCCGCCGACTTCTTTAAATACCTACACTGTGATTGACGCCTGGTAGAGCTCTGATGCTCCGGCGCACAACAAACAAGAGGCTTAAAGGGATGGTTCACACAAAACAAAAAAATATTGACTTTTAGAAGTGAGTCTGTTTGGGACGAAATGCATACATGTTGTCTCTCCACATGACACATAAACAGATTTTTTTGTAATGCGTCGCCCAAGGTAAGGAGACAGCTTTGTTGCAAACGACACAAATTTGAAGAGTTCTTTAGCTTTTCTGAACTGATTTATTCACTTCCCCGCAGCTTTCTCCACAATACAGGATTTAGTCAAGCTGATAAGACCCATCAACAAACACCTCTGCAGCGTTTTGTGGTGAACCGCCTCTTTATGCATGTCATTATCTGCAGGAAACTACTCATGTAGGTATGCAAAGAAACTTGAGTTCAGCACAGGAAGGATAATCCTGATGTCAATGGAGAGAATGTGAAGCCGGCGCATTCAACAGCAGGCAAAAAATATATGTATATGCAAACACACACATATGTAATACAGTACCAATTATCTCACCAACCTGGGGATGAGAATGAGGGCTGCGTGGGATTTCGGCTCAGGGTTTAGCTCTCTGTCTCGGAAACAAAGGACACTCTCTCCTCTGGAGCGCAAATCCCAAATGATTGGAGAAGCAGATTTTTGCACCTCTCCGTTTGTAGTTGAAATGTGTTGATTGTGTGTACAGCACATGTGTGAGTGCATCCACACGTGCATGAATTATGTATGTTTGTCCGCAACTGTGTTTTTGTATGTGCACATAAAAAAATCCATGCAGCTTTGGTGGGTTTTTTTTTTTTTCTCACGCCTCTTAAGAAAAAACCTGCCGGTTCCTTTGCAGCACACACACACACACACACACACATTCATTCACAGAAAGCCATGGATCTTCTCTGTGAAATTGTATTCTCACGCAGAGACAAGTACTGGATGCTGAGCAAACAGCCTGGTGAAGACAAAAGGCCTCGCCTGTAGAGATGAGAACTTAATTCTCATCTATTTTTCATGGAGAGTCTTGTGCAAACAGCAGAGCCGGCTGCTGCGGAGGGTTTGGAGAGGTGTCCGTCGCACCCAGCGGGAGTTGAGCAGCAAGTCAGACGCACAGAGTTTTGAGTGGGTTTAAATCATGATCGTTTGCATCTGAGCAGCAGCAAACTGATAAATCTGTCTATCTGTCTGTCAGTTTTTCTTTCTTTCCAACGCAGTCAATTACGCGAAATCCCCGAAATCGGCAGAATGAACACAACACACTGACTGTCTCTCTCACTCGTTCTCTTCTTTACCGTCTCCGCCTGCTGGAGATAAATTTACGGAAAGCAGCCAATAGCGCTTTGGAGGTGTGCCGGCCCAAAAGAAAACAAGAACAATCCTGTTTGAGAAATACAGGAATCTCAGAGCAGCCCGGTGCGGTGTCGGTGCTGGAGCTGAGGAGAGAGCGGCCGGTGTTAGCAACTCCAAAACGTCCCAAAACTGCATTTCAAGCGGCGGACCTCAGCAACATGTCTATCCGTCCCACATTTGATCTGCTGCACCCTAGCGCAGCAGCAGCCAGACGGCCGCCTCGCCAGGAGGAGACGGTAAAGAAGAGAGAGTCGGTGTGTTGCGCTACTTCTTGTCTATCTTTGTCGTCTGATAAACAGTAAATTCATCTAAGCTGGTTTCATCTAAACTGGAAATAAAACTGGCGGCTTTAAATTATTAGTGAGAGTAGAAGAATCCAGGGGACGTTATTAGGTGAAGGGACGGTGCTGAGCCGAGTACAGAAAACGGTAAAACTTTCGTCAGCTAGTAGGAGGCTTTTTATGG
This sequence comes from Hozukius guyotensis, assembly GCA_916700995.1. Taxonomy (NCBI): domain Eukaryota; kingdom Metazoa; phylum Chordata; class Actinopteri; order Perciformes; family Sebastidae; genus Hozukius; species Hozukius guyotensis. Next base: position 5,177 of record CAKALU010060060.1, on the reverse strand, counting down.
AGCTATAAAGGGATGATGGAACTTCAAGTCACTTTTAATTTGCAAATGTTTTCTTTTATATAAGACTCCATGTTGTCACTGCCAGAGCAGACTCTCTTAAAGATACTACACAGAGCATTACAACATCAGCGAATCATCATCATCATCACATTCAGTTTCACAGGTCAGTGTATTTAAAACACTGCACACTGTATGTTTCATTGCTTTACGCCACAGAGCAGATGGAGGCCGCTGTCCTTCCAGAGCAAACTAGAGCTTTCAGAGTTTCTGGTGATGGAGAATGGTAAAAAAGAGTGAAACAAAAAAATCCAAAATGTTTTTCCTCTTCAAAATTTTGTGTAAATCCAATCATTTTCCTCTTTCATACACTGACAATTTCCACTTCTGTCCCCACAGCTTGTGATTACATTCTCTGAATGAAATCTACTGTACAAGATGTGACCTAGAAAACGTACTGCTGACATTTAACCACATTCCTTTTGCCTGTTTCCCCTTCAGGTACAGAAACCGGCTGCAGATACTTCTTCCATTATTTCTGCAGGCGAGTAAAACACGAGACAAAAGCCTCGACAAAGCCTGAGCTACGCTGCTAAAATTTCACCTTTAACGGATTTCACGACAGGTGTTGGTTTAGAGAGTAGTTTAGGACATCAAGTAAGTACTTAATGAGAGGCCTAACTCACATTTCTATATAGCACGAGAAAACATGGTAAACAGAAAAGCAGATAGATAGATTACCATGAAGTCTATTCATCTGTCAGCTTTTTATGTTCCATTATATTTTGCTGAAAAACTTTTCATCTTATCTGACTCTTCTGAGACTACCACAGAGCCACAGAGCCGAGGAGTGTCTCAGTGGAAGCTCTCCAAGCTGGTCGTAACTCCTCAGCTCTCCCTGGGTCACTGGTGTAGCCGAGGCTAACACACTATGGCCTCTTCACTGAGGAATGCTGCGGTTGCTTTCCGTTTAGACTCTGAACAAAAACTAACAAGTGTCCTTATTGTGGCAGACTTAAGTGTCAGGCTGCACCTTTACTGGGCCAATTATGGCTGCAGACTGACTGGTAAACATTTCTTGGAGGGAAACATAGAACTGAAACGATCGGCAAATTAATTTATCGTTCAATCTACAGAAAAAAAAACTATTTTTTTTGTCAATTAATTGTCATTTTTTAAGGAAAAATTCCAAATGTTTGCTGGTGTCATCTTCTCAATTGTGAGGATTTGTTGCATTTCTTTATCTTAAGTGATAATAAATATATTTAGGTTTTGGAGTGTTGGATGGACAAAACAAGCAAAGAAATCACCTTGGGTTAAATTCTGCAGTTTTCACAATACAGGGCCTGATTTTAATGCTATCCGAGAACCAAAGTTTTGCAATATTACACAAGTATACAAGGATACCAATTTAAAACAAACTGTGACGGATAATAGCATGTAGTAATATGTAGTGCCTGGTGAAGGGTGGGTCTGCACTCGTGCTGCAACTAATGACTACTTTGATAATCGATTAATCTGATGATTATACTTCGATTAATCGATTATTAATCGGATGAACAGCAAAAAGCAACAATTTATTATTTCCTGGGTGTTATTAAAAAAACAGAGAAAACAGACGGAAGGTATTTCTGTCTGTTACGTTTGTTTTTAACTTGTAATCGTGCGTCTGCACATTTCTCCACTGTATAGTTAGTCTCTGCTTCCACTATTTTTGAAAGGAGACGACATAATTTCCTGTTATTTATCACGTGAGCTACACAAGGCGCGGCATTGGCTGGCTTACTGCACCCACCACCGCCAGGAGAAGTTGCCACAACGCATGCCTTGCATCATGACATAGACCCAACTAGTTGATGATGAAAATTGATGGCATCTATTTTTATAAGCAATTTATCGATTAGTTGTTAAATGGTAAATGGACTTGCATTTATACAGCACTTTTCTAGTCTTCCGACCACTCAAGCTTTACACTACATGTCAGCATTCACCCATTCACACACTGATGGCAGAGGCTGCTAAGGTGCCAACTTTGCCCAGGATCTAATCTAAATACTCATTCACACACCGATGGCTATGCCTTTGGGAGCAATTTGGGGTTAAGTGTCTTGCTCAAGGACACATCGACATGTGACCCGGAGCAGCCGGAGATCGAACCACCGACCTTCCGATTGGTGGACGACCTGCTCTACCCTCTGAGCCACAGCCGCCCTTAGACATTGCCAGTACAGCAGCAGAGTTGTGCCCTGCTGTCAGCAAATCAAAATACAGAACACCGATGTCACTGGGCAGCAGACACGTGGTAATCCCAAACTGACTGAAAGCTTTCATGTTGACTACGGCTGCCTCCTCTTATATTCGATTATTTAAGTAATCGGTCCTTTTGGTCTTAGTCCACTAAGAGTTCTTTAGTCGATTAGTCATTTTTTATGCTTTTTTTCATGATGAACGACTTATTCCCAAGAAACTTATAAGAAAATCTGGTAAACACCAGATTTAAAAGTGTGTGATTCTTTTTACAGATCTGTCTATTGAATCAACCAATCGAGTGTAAAGTTGACTAAGAATTTCAATGGTCGAGGACAGACCTGGTGTTGACCTTTCAAACACCTAACCTGGTGTTATGGTATTGGCAGTAGTGTCAGCCCATCAACTGACTTTATGGTTATGGCACTATGTCAGCAGGCTCTGGCTCTCCACCGCAGCACTTTTGCAGGTTTAGCCTTGTTTCAAGTTCAACCTTTGAAAGCTGGCGGATGCTAAATGTGTTTGGGTGCAGCAGTACCTAACTGTGCTCAAAGCAAAACATCAATCTTTTACAGTGTTCCTGTTTTTCCCACATGCTCATACAAGATGCGACAACCAACACATTAAGATTTGAAAACAGATATAAAACCTCATCTTAGATCCATAATCAGGTCTTCTATAATCAGAGGAAAACGCACTCAGCAGCGCTAATTTAAGCTCATGAATATCAACCATCATTTGCATTTCCGGAGAAGAGGTCTACTTGATAAAAAGGTTGTTAATGATGATAATGGTGTTAATGAGACTCGTCTCTCTCTGTTAATGAGGTAATGAGTGAGGTTATGTGTTAATTACTGAATAAGTTAACTGGGGTGAGAGACGATGTGAGCACATGAATTGACCACAGAAACAAAAGGAGAAAAAATAAGTACATGAAGAGTAAAACACACAAACACTGTGAAGTTAACAGATGTACAGGACTAAAAGAGACGTTTATCAAAAACTGCTTCACGTAAAGTTAGAAATTTAACGCACACGCGAAGTGCAAATGTTTTTTGATTTAAAAAAATAAGACGTGGAGGTTTCAACCTGAGTCATTAGTATGCCCTTTGAACACTTCCCCAAATAAATAAATAAATAAGTTAAACACATGTGCGGATTAATTACAGAGGTGACAGACTGTATCGCAGCGAACCAGTTTGTCTAGCAGACAGTAAAACACGTTTTCTCATTATGATTTTGGCATCAAGGCTTTTCCCTTTGAGACAGACACACGAGGGTAAATGCACATTAAAAGGATAATTTAAATAAAAAAACAAACACTTCAAAATAAAAGTCAATGTCATTGGAGCAAAGCTGCACATCAAAATTGTCACATGGTGAAGTTCAGAATTGAACCTGCTGAATGAAACGGTGAGTGCAAAGGATGATACCTGCATTTCCACAACAACAGGGCCACCCTGAGGTTTACCGGGTCAGCTGTGAGCTTACGATCTTTATCATAATGCTGAAAGCAGTTAAGTGGTGGAGGATTTCTAGCCCTGTTTGGCACCATTGTAGAAACAACTAATTCATTTTTCAAGTAAATGAGGCTGTTCATAATCCTGTCTGACCCTTAACCCTAACCCTGTTTGACAGCAAAAAGGTGAACCTAGGGAACCTAGGAAACCCTACTAAGCACCATGATGGGAACCCCTAGGAAACCCTACTAAGCATCATGACGGGAAACCCTAGGAAACCCTACTAAGCACCATGATGGGAAACCCTAGGAAACCCTATTTAGTACCATGATGGGAAACCCTAGGAAACCCTATTTAGTACCATGATGGGAACCCCTTGGAAACCCTACTAAGCACCATGATGGGAAATCCTAGGAAACCCTACTAAGCGCCATGATGGGAAGCCCTAGGAAACCCTACTAAGCACCATGATGGGAACCCCTAGGAAACCCTACTAAGCACCATGATGGGAACCCCTTGGAAACCCTACTAAGCACCATGATGGGAAATCCTAGGAAACCCTACTAAGCGCCATGATGGGAAGCCCTAGGAAACCCTACTAAGCACCATGATGGGAACCCCTAGGAAACCCTACTAAGCACCATGATGGGAACCCCTTGGAAACCCTACTAAGCACCATGATGGGAAATCCTAGGAAACCCTACTAAGCGCCATGATGGGAAGCCCTAGGAAACCCTACTAAGCACCATGATGGGAACCCCTAGGAAACCCTACTAAGCACCATGATGGGAACCCCTTGGAAACCCTACTAAGCACCATGATGGGAAATCCTAGGAAACCCTACTAAGCGCCATGATGGGAAGCCCTAGGAAACCCTACTAAGCACCATGATGGGAACCCCTAGGAAACCCTACTAAGCACCATGATGGGAACCCCTTGGAAACCCTACTAAGCACCATGATGGGAAATCCTAGGAAACCCTACTAAGCGCCATGATGGGAAGCCCTAGGAAACCCTACTAAGCACCATGATGGGAACCCCTAGGAAACCCTACTAAGCACCATGATGGGAACCCCTTGGAAACCCTACTAAGCACCATGATGGGAAATCCTAGGAAACCCTACTAAGCGCCATGATGGGAAGCCCTAGGAAACCCTACTAAGCACCATGATGGGAACCCCTAGGAAACCCTACTAAGCACCATGATGGGAACCCCTTGGAAACCCTACTAAGCACCATGATGGGAAATCCTAGGAAACCCTACTAAGCGCCATGATGGGAAGCCCTAGGAAACCCTACTAAGCACCATGATGGGAACCCCTAGGAAACCCTACTAAGCACCATGATGGGAACCCCTTGGAAACCCTACTAAGCACCATGATGGGAAATCCTAGGAAACCCTACTAAGCGCCATGATGGGAAGCCCTAGGAAACCCTACTAAGCACCATGATGGGAACCCCTAGGAAACCCTA
>CAKALU010060059.1:37470-59353 GCA_916700995.1 Hozukius guyotensis | reverse complement strand
ACAAAATAATCACAATCACAATATACCAAATACATTTTAAATATACATTCTTTTACAGATGTAGTTAATCAGAAACATGTTCGGAGCTTGTAGCACCTCTTATTGTATGGCAACAGTCAACATATTTTGCAGCTAATCTTGCACATTGATTTTTCTCCCCACATAAGTATGGTATTTTATATATATATATATATATATATATATATATATAGTAAACTTCATACTTTCATACTGTGAAATACTTTCAGGTGAAATTTCATTCCAATCACTGTGCAATATAAATTTTCCACTTGTGCAATTGTGTTAATAGTCTGTTTATTGTCAATACTGTTTATATTGTTCCTATTTTTATATTTCCTTCTCTTTAAATTGTTCATATTTTATATGTCTGTCTACTTTTGTTTTGCTTTTTTTTTAACTGTGTTGTATCTTGTTTTTTGTTTTTACTGATGCTTCTTGTTTCTGCACTGTCCCCTTTGCTGCTGTACATTGGAAATTTCCCCACTGTGGTACTAATAAAGGAATACCTTATCTTATCTTATCTTATACAATACTTTATATAATTCTTTGCTGGCTTATCTTAAATCTACTTGTTATATATATATATATATATATATAGTATTAAACTAGTACTTTTAATGAAGTAAAGGATCTTAATACTTCTTCCACCACTGATGGGATGGCACCCTCTCCTGTTGGCTACTTCACAACACTCCTGTACATTAGACTACTCCCATAAACACAATGGCAATTCCAGCATCGTTCCATTCAGATGCAGCAAAATGGGACAATCTGCCTTTTCTGTGACAGCAGCAAATCTCTGGATTACTCTACCTATATAAGTATGCGACTGTACTACATACATGACTTTTGAAATTAAAATATGAAAAAGATTTAAATCTTTTCAGTTGGGGTTTAGGTTGTAGTAGTTGTAGTTCTGGATGTAACTCGGGTCCCTGAACGCAGCAGCAGCTTGTCTGGTTCTAGTGATGGGAATTCCGGCTCTTTTTAGTGGGCCGAATCATTTGGCTCAGCTCACCAAGAAAGAGCCGGCTCTTTCGGCTCCCAAACGGCTCTTCATTTTACCACTTCTGCCTTTTATAATTCAGCCAAATTTAGCTTTAGCTGTTTTGACCTTAATGATTAGTATATGTGCACATATATCACTTAAATTATTCAATTTAATTATACTAAACCTTATAATTTCCAGAATACCATAATTCTACATGCTGCTTCGTTTCCAACTGTCGCTCATCTTGTCTGCTATTCACGCACCGCACTCCTCTCTCTCTCTTTCTCCCCTCCTGCTCTGTACCTGTAGACCGTCAGCGCGCCGCGCACCCCCACCCCTCCCTGCTTGATGGTATGCCTTGACTTTCATCACCTAATTGGTTGCACGGACGTCATTAACACAACATTCAGTCACAGTCAATGCATGGAGGTGCCCGTGGCGCGGAGAAGATCGTCCTATCAATCTGCCTTGAATTAAAGGGACTGTTTGTAACTTTTTAAACATATAAATCTAACGGGTCGGTTTCCCATGCGTGCTCGCATATGCGTGCTCGCGTGTGGCTACGCTGTTCAGACTCAGACTCCAACACAAACTACACGGAAGCACCAAAACTGCAAAGTTATATCTAGTGAAGCCCGTCTGTTAAACAGTGTTGGCTGCGGTCAGAGGACGCGAGCGAGACCGTAGCTTTGGTCTCTGCTGTACTCTGCTCGTCTGCTCCTCTGCTCCTCTGCCTGCTTGCCTTCACTCACACACCACACTTGTTCTCGCTCTTTCGCTCCACCTCACGTGCATGCGCGCGCACTACACACTGTAGAGTCAATTTAGCTCTGAGAATATCTAGTGAATGTACAGTGGACGTTTGTGCAGAAATAACTGCTGCAGCTCCTCCAGACCAACAAAGGTTTCCCGTGTCTTGTGAAGTGACGGGGCTCCGCAGCGAGAAATGTTATCGTCTCTGACCGGGTGCCGGTGTCTCCCTCCGGGCACGGTCAGAGACGATAACGTTTCTCTTCCTGCTTCAGCCCCGGAGGCTGAGGCAGGAAAAGCCAACACTAGGATCAACATTGATTCATGGAGAGACCTTGGTCTGGTCAGCTAACATTACTGCCAAGCAGGTAAAATATAGAGTGATATTGTGCTTTTAGATGACGTGTGTCGCCTCACTGTTTTGAGCGATGCTCGTTCATGTCTATTTAGAGCGAGCAAGCGCGAGCAACAGGACGCTGACTTTCGTTGACTTAACGGCCACAGGTGTCGCTGTTAACAAGCAATTTCTGAAAGTTACAAACAGTCCCTTTAAAAGAGTCGGCTCAATGAACCGGTTCGTTCCCGACCGAAACATCTCTGTCTGGTTCCTGTCTCTCCGTCACATCTCGGGGCTCCCTGTCCGAATATACAAGCACCCTGCTAGCTGCTTTAGCAAACTTTAAAACTAAGTTACTCTATTTAGTTAGACTATTTTAAATACATTAGAGAATTAACAGGGAGTTAACAACAATGCCTGCAGTTTCTAAAGGTGATGGGATGCGAGGCCTGGCCGTGTTCATCTCTGACATCAGGAACTGTGAGTTTGTTTATCACCTTCAGAGACTCTTCAGGCTAATAACAAGCTAACTAGCTGGCTGGTGGTGTAACGGTGTTTAGCTGAGCTGTGGAGCCGGCTGGTTTACACAACATGTCAACAAGTGTGTCTTTGCTTCTTTTTGTTTATTACCCACAATGTTGGTAACTTTAACTTTACTATTAGTGAGTTTAAACGACCACTCAGCTGGCTAGTTAGCCGTTAGCTTCCAGTTGCTATGTGGAAGGGCGTGGACCGCTCAGCTAACTGGAGATAAACTGACCTTTTTATTGTCTTTATTGTTTCTAGTTTGTAGTTTTTAAATATGAATTATCTCTAACATCATTTACACATTGTAAATTGACAGTTTAATGAGGAATATTTCAGGTTTTGCGTCCAAAAACAGGACTAATGCACTAATGATGAACAGCTGTGTGTGGGGTGTTTTTACTGTGGGTTGCCAGGTTTGCTATCCTAAAAGTGAGCCCTTCAGAAACCGCCCAACAACTAAGAGCTTAAACATTCCCACTGATTATAAGCGTCCAGCTGCAGACCTTCAGCCTTCAGAGGAACTGAGTCACACAAAAAACACACATCACATATTCATACTGTGCATTCAAGCTGTATTTCTACACGGCAGAAGTGTTGCCAAATAAGTTGCCTAACAACATTTCCGTTCTCACAAAAGTGTTTATGAAGCATTTTAGACTCACTCACAGACTTTTTGCTGTGTGCTGCTCAGAGTAGGAAATGCATGTAAGCAACATTACACAGTTGACTTTCACATCCCATAATTATGATTTATGACCTTGTTATCAGGACAAACCTTTAGTATAGTTATTATATAAAGATCTTGTAATTATATACAGCTTTATTATGATGAGAATACCACCACCTGAGAAAACAGGTGATAGTTAGAGATGACTCAATCTGGTTAAATTTGCTTTTATTTCTTCCTTGGTTTGCGGATTTGGAAGATATGGGAATTACATGTTTATTTTATTTATTTATTTGCACATATATAAAACTGCACAAAATCCAGTCAATGAAAAAAAACAAACAAGAAATGTGTCAGGAGAGGTCAAGAAGCCAAAGGCTTATACAAAGGACCTCCCCCAAACCCCAGGAGAAAAAAAAAACAATAACAAAAAAGGACGCAAGATCTAAACTAACATAATTTTAAAAATACAACAAAAGTTAAACAACAACAAGAAGCACACAAAATGTGCAGAAAAACCTAACCAAACAGTGGAAAACAATCCAATAAAAACAATGAAATACATACAAAAAACATTTCCGTTTTCCAAAAGTGTTTATGAAACATTTTAGACTCACCCACAGACTTGTTGCTGTGCTGCTCAGTGTAGGAAATGAATGGAAGCAACATTGCACTCACACAAAAAGGGGAAAGAAAATCAGACATTATTATGACTTTCACATCCCATAATTATGATATATGATCTTGTAATTATACAGCTTTATTTTGATGAGAATCAGGTTATGAAATTAGCACCCGCCACCCGCCAAATACGGGTAAATTGTTGGCGGTGGCGGGTAAAATCGCAGGGAAAAGGCTAGGGATGACAACTAGGACAACTAGGAACCGGTTCCTAGTTGTCCGATTCCTTGGCATTTCATGCCTCTGTGACTCTCGATTCCTCTTATTGATGCTTTCCAACAGTTATGCATGCGTAATGATGCATACGCACGTTGTATCATGTTTCAATTTGTTTTGGACCGGGGCCATGGCGGAGAGAAAAAAAAGTGCCCAAAAGCATAGCGCTACTACTACTAAACCTGAGGGGACACACCCTATTTTTCCTTGATAATGCTAAACTGTGAACAACAAATCTGTGTTGAAATCAACAGGAGGAGAGTTAGTAACGTTACCTGTTAGCAGCCGGTGGGCAGTACAGTCCTGCTTGGCTAAATAATGGAGCTACTAACGTTAACGGAGGTGCCAATGAGTTATAATATGGTTAGTTCATTTTCTGCTCTGTAAAAATTACTATTGGGCGAAGGTAAATTACAACGTTATCATGATTCAAATGTAATCTCGTACAATTACGTTTTTTGGCGAGAAACTTGAATAAATCCAGTTGTTTGTAGGAGATGTTTTCACAGCAATATAGAATAGATAATAGAGAGGGAATTATGACCTGTTTAACTTCCTAACACTAGCTCTAAGCAGCTTGCCAAGATTTTTTTTTAATCAAAGCAAATATTTAAATAATCATAATCATTTGAATTGTGTGTTTTTATGCAAATAACCACTATAGATGACATTAGCAAAGTACAGTACAGTACTGTTTAGGCTACAGTACCTTGAACAATTGAGCTCCCCCGGAATCACGGTGTTATTCGAACACTGTAATTTACCGTGCATATAATGTTTTTTATGTAAAATATATCGAACATTGAATGACATCAGATCTAAAATGTTATTCCTTATTCCTTAGGCAGATAAAATTTCAGAGTGTCAGACAAAAAAAAAAAAAGTTAATTTCAGACCCTGATGAGAAACTTCTTGTAATAATGACATCTTTACCTGATAATTGTGAAACAAATAATTTAATGTGAACAGTCATCACCACCTGAGAAAACAGGATGATAGATAGAGATGACTCAATCTGGTTAAATTTGCTTCCTTGGTTTGAGGATTTGGACGATGTGGGGATGACATGTTTATGTCAACATTGCTCAGACGTTGTCATTTGTTGGGCATGTCCAGTCACAACACAAAGATTACACTGATCTACTTGTTGTCTTGCCAGTTCCAGCTACTTTAGGTCATTTCACAGTTTCCAGTTGAAGTTTTGCTGTTTCAGTGTATCCTGTCTCAGGGTATCCTGTTAGCAGCTGTCAGCAAGTACACTTGGGGCCCAAACTGTTTCCATAGCTATGTGATTCCAATGCCGTGGCTACAGTATCTAGCCTAGTCATCGTCACAGGTGTGCATGTATGCTCATAAAAGACAACAAGGCTCGGTCAAAACCGAGTATATGTCTGGACCATGTATGGTCAGTCTGTGAATTTGTGGCTACATTTTCATACAAATAGTCAGAGGTCATGTCTATAATGGTAAATCCAGCGGTACATGTCCACTAGGTCCGGAGAGGACACTGATGGTAAGTGTCCACAAAATCCGTCCTTTCCACCCTTCCCATTCATTGTCTATGTAAGCAGCCGTGCAATGCATTCTGGTAGCGTGGCGGCGCGATTCGAGAGACGGAGCGTCACGACGGCTGTTCCTTATTTGCATAAAGTTGAGGGCTAGTCTACTTCATGCAAATCATGGGCGTCCGACGCGACTCGATGCCTCTCGAAACTCAGTGTAACTGGAGCTGCGGTCGTGCGTTGCGATTGGTTCAATTTCGGCGAGTGCAGACCAGATTTTACTGCGCATGTGTTTTGTACCCCAAAGATATGATGCGTTGATGATGTGTGACCTCTCCTCTTTCCACCCTCCTGCAGACCAATCGTGTAACTTCCTCACTCAGTCACTCAGTGACAGTCTTTTGCATTCGTAGGGCTGGCCCCTCTGCGATCCAGCCAAACCCTCTTTGGATCCGCTCACCACAGTCCACTTCCTCAACACCAAAAAACATAGTTAACATTTTTCTAAAAATCTCTGTGCTCTTTCCTAAATTACCTTACTGCCACAACAACCCATAAACTCAGTTCCTATGCCTGCATTCATAACTGGAGATTCTCATACGGAGCTCATAGTAATGAGAGGGTTTGTTTGTTTATTATGAGATACAAAAATCTCAAGGTAATGAGATACTGATCTCATAATTGCAAGATACAGAATGCTGTTATGTCAACATGGACCTTAATCTCAAAAGGAATGCTTCCGGCACCTTGTTGAATCCATGACACCAATAATTCAGGCTGTTTTGAAGGAAAAGGGAGGGGTCCTACCTACCCAGTACTATAAAGTTGTACCTCATAAAGAGGCCACTGAGTGTAGCTGATATGTCTCCGTATCATGGAGCTCCACTCTCCTCTATAAAAACACATAAAAGAGCCATAACGTTGTATTAACTGACACAGTCTTTCATTGTGATGTACACAGCAAGTGTAGTTTATTTCTTTCAGCCCGTAAAAAAGGAGCAAAGCAGTGTAAACAAGGAATAATTATGATTTGTTCAAAGCTCTGAGTGATCACAGCACCACTAACATGCAAAATATCTTGATCTATTTGCAGGTAAAAGTAAAGAGGCAGAGATTAAGAGGATAAACAAAGAACTGGCAAATATCCGTTCCAAATTTAAAGGTAAGTGAACAATTCTGACTAACCAGGACAAACTTGAGTGCCTGGCATGGAGGGCAACAGGTGGGGTGGGTTTGATGACTGGAATAAAAAAAACATTGCCTTCCATGACACAAGGTTCCCCTGTTGCTGTTTAATCCGCTTCGCTCACTCATCTGTGTCTCGGCTTTCCAGTTTTCTTCATAGTTTTTTAACGGCTGTCGCTGTGTCTGCACTGTTATTAGTTCACACACCTCACTGTCAATGTGTCTGTCTTACTCCTCTGTTGGTGTTGTTTCTCCTGCCACCTGTTCCACGCTGTCTATAATTAGTTTGCTCCAGAATGAAGCTGCCTCCTCTGCCCATAGTGCCCAGCAGTCTGGCCTGTGTTCATTCTAGCTTATCTCTATGTGCTCTCCTGCCACCGCATTATGTCCAAGGTTTGACCAAATATGTTTGACGGTGATTGTTTTCCATTAAGCACTTAGATTCAAGCATACTGACTCTTTTACTATTGTGTTTTAGTGCCTTGTGGGGTAGCCCAATACCTCAGTGGAGCTCCTGTTATGCATTTGCCCTTGGGCTGAACAGTTTTAAGTGTGGTAGTTTTGTGTAAAATTATTGATTTCTTAAGTAAGTAGCCGTGCAATAAGCGGGATAATGTACAGCGAGCGGGTCATTTTTGTGAAATAAACCCCTTCAGGGTGATGCTTCACGTCGGGGGTTTATTTCACAACAATGAGCGGCTCGCTGTATATTATCACCTACATAAAATGCCTTGTCCTCCATTAGTTACTTGTCTGGTATAAAATGACTGAAGGCCCACTGTACTCACAGGGCAACGTCTGACCCCTGCGTTTGTAATTTCATTCATTCATTCAATTCCATCTTTGTGTGTGTGTGTATTTGCACGTGTGTTGATAGGAGACAAGGCTCTAGACGGCTACAGTAAAAAAAAGTATGTCTGCAAGCTGCTCTTTATCTTTCTTCTGGGCCATGATATCGACTTTGGACACATGGAGGCGGTCAACCTCCTCAGCTCCAACAAGTACACAGAGAAACAAATAGTAAGTTTGTCCTCATGTTCATCCAGTGTCTAAAGTTGTCATGCACATATGTTTGTGTGAAGGGGTTTACAATTATATTGACATATATTGTTTCTTCTTTTATTTATATAGTGGAATTGCACTTAAAAACCGTGTTCCCATTTTCAGGGTTACCTGTTCATCTCAGTGCTGGTGAACTCTAACAGCGACCTGATCCGTCTGATCAACAACGGCATTAAGAATGACCTGTCCAGCCGCAACCCGACCTACATGAACCTGGCCCTGCACTGCATTGCCAATGTGGGCAGCAGAGAAATGGCTGAGGCTTTTGCCTCTCAAATCCCCAGCATCTTGGTGGCAGGGTTTGTACATAAACATTAATGCACAGAGATTTTAACTGGCTCCAAGTCTCAAACAAAAAGCCAAGTTGCTACTGTAAAGCTGGGCGTACACTGTACGATTTTAGCCCGTTTCTGGCCCGAATTTTTAGCCGCACGACTCATTTTAGAGTCGGACCGAATTTCAGTTTCGTCGGGCGTCGTTTGCCGTGCAGTATACAGGGGGGACCGAGGACCGATTAACTCCTCCTGACCGGCCGTCGGACAGTCGGATGAATTTCTGACATGTCAGAAATTTTTGTCGGCCGACTACAGACTCTCGTACAGTTGAAGCAGAGCCACGAGCCGATTCCCCAACGTCAGTGTCTTTTTTTCTCCTCTTTTTACAGTAATCAGAGCGTAGCTATCAAGATAACAATGTAGGCTACAATAGATATAGCTACTAAAACGTAGCTAGCTTACCTCCAATTCTCTCTGCAATGGACAAGCCATACTGTCCACGTCATCCTCGCCACCTGTGAGTCCATATAACGTTACGCTGCTGCCTCTTTTTTTAGACGTTTCAGAAGACAGAATGGTACAGATGATCAAGGCAGCACGTTTCTGCCTCGTTAGCATTGTGACCCGTACAGACCTCTGCTAGCAAACAAACCTTACCTGCCTCGGAGCTTTCAAACTAATCTTTATTGACAACTGTCAACATTGACCATTTGAATTGTATGTATTGGATTATGATGAAGGAAGTTGTCTTGTACTTGCCTCTACCAGGGACACGATGGACAGCGTGAAGCAGAGTGCAGCACTATGTCTACTACGGCTCAACAGGACCTCTCCTGACCTGGTGCCCATGGGTGATTGGACAGCACGAGTGGTCCATCTGCTTAATGATCAGCACCTGGTAAGACTGTACCCGTGTCCCGCTTCCATACTACATACTGATTCTAAGCAAGTTTTGAGTGTGGGGTGTGTTCACTAGGGGGTGTAACGGTACACAGGAGTCACGGTTCGGTACAGCGGAAAAAAAACCAAATGCATAAGGATCCGTTTCTTTCTCATTTATTTTGAATAGACAGTAGTTTCAAAGACAGACTTTCATTATAAAGATAAGAAACCTTTCAAACATTTCTGTATTACCCTCTATGAACACTGTACTGACACTTTCCCAAAAGGCAACAGGTTACAATAGGCTATAAAACTGAAAAGCATCTCTTATGGTACGTGTCCACAGGGGCGTTTTTTATCGCGAGGGATCGCCTCGCATCCCAGCGTTGGACGCTTGATAGGCTGCCACTAGACACAGGGCACCTGATTGGACGAACGCTTTACCTCGTGGGCTGATGCTCCCAGCTTTCAAACTGGAAACAATATGGCGGCTCGTTTGGAAACTTTCTTCTCTTATTTCACGGAAATAGTTCACCGAAATGTGTTTCTGAAACATTTTATGCGAGAAATAAGCCATGCAGCTGATGAATCTGTCTTTATTTTGTATCGACAAGGCTTAGTTTTAAGGTTTCTCGGGAGTTTCCAGAGGTGTTGAGTCATGTTGGACGCCCGTGATTTGCATAAAGTACCCTAGACCTCAACTTTATGCAAATGAGGAGCAGGCGACGTGATGGTCCGTCTCTCGAATCGCACCACCACGCTACCAGAATGCATTGCACGGCAGCTTACATAGACAATGAATGGGAAGCATGGAAAGGATGGAGCCTGTGGACACGTACCTTTACGCTATAAAACTGAAAATACAGGTTGCTTTTTCCTCGTCCCGGTGATCGGCACATCTGGGTGATACCGTCGAATATGCGTTAATATGTGTTTCCATTCACATCTCCTACAACGGTGGAGCATCGCTGACACGCCGTCCTCGTCTTATACCCAGCTCTCTCTCTGTTGCTGTTGTAGCTGACCGGAAACACGCAGACGGGTCTTCCACGTCCGGCGTTCCATTTGCGATCGCCACAGTGTGACTGACTCGCACGCCAATCTGCTTGTTGTGCTAACCCCAGCAAATTTTTGCGAGCGGCGTACAGCTAAAAAAATTTTAGCTTATAAATTTGGCTCCGCATTACATACATCAATCTATATCCCATGTATTCTGCATGCACTAAACTGTGACTCCCGTATCGTTACGGTTTGGCACGAATACACAAACCGTTACAGCCCTAGTGTTCACCGAGTGACAAAGTATACTCAAAGCAGACATTATGCACACCAAATACAGCCGATTTATTAGTGTGTTTCAGTGATGCACACTATTCTCCCACAATGCAATGCACAAAGGAAATGGAGTTGTTCAGAGCTGGAAAAATGTACACGTACTGTATCATTTCCTGCTAGTATGAAATGGTAAAGTATGTTGATTTTTTGGTGTACTAACTGCTAAAACATTATACTGTGATGATTAGTATGTAGTACATACTGTATAGAATTAGTATGTATTATGTATTTGGGATGCGGCGTCTGTTTCTTTGGTCAGCTCACTCTGAACCTGAAACACAGTTCCCCAGGACGATGAAATAATATGTCAGTTGGTAAGCTATAATTCTTATATAAAGGTGTGTCTGTCTGTTGTCAGGGAGTGGTAACAGCAGCCGCCAGCCTTATTACCACTCTAGCCCAGAAGAGTCCTGAGGAATTCAAAACATCCATCTCACTGGCTGTGGCCAGGCTCAGTAGGGTGAGTGTCTTTCTCTAACTTCACATGATATCTTCATCTCACTGAGGTCAAAGAGAAAATCTGATGTTTTGACGTGTTATCTTGTCCTTGCTTGTCCAGATCGTGACTTCGGCATCCATCGACCTACAGGACTACACGTACTACTTTGTTGCTGCACCGTGGTTGTCCGTCAAACTGCTGCGCCTGCTCCAGTGCTACCCTCCACCTGGTATGGTACAGTACAGTCCTGTGTTTTCTGCAGGAGAAATTATGACCCAGTGTAGAAACACACAGTAGCATCACCTGCGAAAACTGTAGTAGTGTCTGTAGTAATCAGCAAGCTTGAATGAAACTCCCTGGATTGACAGTTAGACATGTCATTAATCCTCTCTGGGCATAATTCCAGATTGACTAATATTGATAACCCAGAAATCCTCCGATACAGACTAATAACATTTCTCCTGAGCTTCCAATTAAAGGTATAATTTTGAATGCCCTTCACCTCCTGTGCTCACCGACCGTTAAAGATGGACAGACATACTATGTGGATGGATGAGCTATATCCACCCCAAATCACAAATTGTCCTTTTTACATTTCTGTTCATGTACAGGTTAAATAAACAAGATACATAATGTAAGTAAGGCTGCGTTAGAGATGTAGGCAGGCTTATGTTTTTCACTTCATCCCTACCTTCAGTCTTTATGCTAAGCTAGGCTAAACACACCTTAACTTCATCTTTGTATTTCACACACAGACATGAAGGTTGATAATGATGTTCTCATCTTACTCTCAGAAAGAAAGTAAATAAGTATATCTGACATCTGCCAAAACTGAACTTGAACTGCTGCATTCCTCTCAGTGTTTTTGAGATGTTTATTCCAAAAGTGTTCCAAACTTGTAGAAAAACTTTGAATGGTTGTTATCATTTTCATCTTAAAGTCATAATTTGCCACCTTTATGTGGATGTCCAATCAGTGTTGCTGGTGAATGTAGTTGAATTAAGAAACAAATTCCTCAGGTTGTGCTATATTGTCCGAGAAAGCTGAGTTCTCCTCCTCGCGGAGCCGTGCCGGCAATGTCTTCATGTAGCAGGATACATTGCATGCGAGCATCTGACGCCCGGAGGTTTCGCGTAGCCTCGACCTGTCTCCGCTGCATGTCTTCGGCCGTATTCTCTGGCTGGAATAAATACGATTGAATACCAGAGTCAGCCAAAACAGCCAGAGGTGGAGACTAGAAATCCAAGCTGAAATAGCCTGTAGTTCTTCCTGGCCTCCATCTACGTCACTGTCACGTCAAATATCAATCAACATCAACATAGCACCCACTAATGGATTTATTGCTTCAGTCGACTACATTTACCATCAACACCGACTGGACATCCACATAAAAGGTGGCAAATTTTCCCTTTAAGCATAGAATACAGTTGCATGAAGTGATTTTTGACACCAGAGGGCACCAGAGTACAAAAAGTAAAGTGCAAAAAAAAAACGTCAACACTGAGCTTTGAGATAATATATCAGTTTATCTAATTATTTTGGATAATGAGGTGGCAAAAAATATTGCCTGAGTTTACTTAGACATCCAGCAGAAAACCAGCAACATGTGCGTTGGAGTCTGTAATGTCTCTCTTTGTAATGTGATGTCACATAGAGTGATTTGATTCATCGTTAATATAATAAATGACGCCTTTATACTAAGAGATTGTGGAATTAATGATGTGATAAGTAAAGGCTAGGAGGCGTTAAGAACATAGTCTGTGTCGTTGCAGAGGACGCAGCGCTGCGAAGTCGTCTGACAGAGTGTCTGGAGACCATCCTCAACAAAGCCCAGGAGCCACCCAAGTCCAAGAAGGTCCAGCACTCCAACGCAAAGAATGCTGTTCTGTTTGAAGCCATCGCCCTCATCATCCACCATGACAGGTTGGTGGTCATAATCACTATATCAAGCTTTCTGCTGGTCGTCGAATTCCTGGAATATCATGGAATTACAGAGGTGTGATCTAGACAGGAAAAAACAGGACATTTTGATTAATTTTACCATGGGGTCACTGGGTAGGCTTTTAGCATATCTTGTGTGTCTCCCAACATGTTGTATTAGATGTCAGTTTTCAGTCCATCTGTAGACACCAGACTGTAACGCTGCATTAAAAACATCAGTTTACTTTACCTGTAAACTTCACATCGAGGTCACAAGGTAAACCCAGCTGTCATTAGTTCACATTCTTTTGTCGTGTAGCATTTTGTGGGTTTTTGGATGTTGAAATGTGTGTCTGCAGCTAGTCGTTGTGTCTTGCCTCTCAGTGAGCCCACCCTGTTGGTACGAGCCTGCAACCAGCTGGGCCAGTTTCTGCAGCACCGGGAAACCAATCTCCGTTATTTGGCTTTGGAGAGCATGTGCACACTTGCCAGCTCCGAGTTTTCTCACGAGGCAGTAAAGACGCATATAGATACTGTGATCAACGCTCTGAAGGTGAGTCCTTCATCAGTTGTGTGCCTTTGATGAGCTTTTGCAAGGTTAATGTGAACGTGAGACATTTGTCATATATTCTGTTCATGTTTGTTTTTCTGTACAGACAGAGCGAGATGTGAGTGTTCGCCAGCGGGCTGTGGATCTGCTCTATGCCATGTGTGACCGCAGCAACGCCAAGCAGATTGTGGCGGAGATGCTAAGCTACCTGGAGAACGCCGACTACTCGATCAGAGAGGAGATAGTGGGTCATCAGTACAGGCCTGTTCACCATTTAGTCCTTCTGTGTGTGCGGCTCCCCCCCTCAGCCGGTTGCTTCTCTTCCGCAGGTGCTCAAGGTGGCCATCCTGGCAGAGAAATACGCCGTGGACTACACCTGGTACGTGGATACCATTCTCAACCTCATCCGCATGGCCGGTGACTATGTCAGCGAGGAGGTGTGGTATCGAGTCATCCAGATCGTCATCAACAGAGATGAAGTCCAAGGCTATGCAGCCAAGACCGTCTTTGAGGTGGGCATGAGGATTTATTGAATGCAATCACAGATCAGCGTGACTGCCTCCCATTAATTGTGGGAAGCCAAAATCGTTATTTCAATTAATATTAGATTAATTGTGTAGCCCTAGAAACCAGTGAGGGATTGAATCCTTGTTGCTGGACTATGTTGAGGTCCACATGGACAATGTTGGCTGGCTGGTTACCACCTATTCCATTCCTAATCTTACTTGCAGTAGATCGCAGTGTGTATTCCTAATGTCGTTATGCTCTATGAACACTTGTAGGCCCTGCAGGCTCCCGCCTGCCATGAGAACCTGGTTAAGGTGGGAGGTTACATCCTGGGAGAGTTTGGCAACCTCATTGCTGGTGACTCACGCTCCAGGTAAACAACATCCACTGTTTTTTGAATATCATATATTTTTCATATTCAGTTCAGTTCAGTTCAGTTGGTGTTTCAGCTCAGGGTTGTTTTAAAAAAAAAAAAACCATTTCTCACTAGCTCCAGGCGGTATTCAGCCATGCAGATGGTTTGGGTTTTATTTTTCCAGGTTTTAAATATTTGAGTAGAATTTTGTTTTTGGTGCTAACAGCATTGAAGATGACATTTGAAAATTCAACAGCAACGTCTCTTCCAGAAAAGTATCCCAGTTACTCTCGGACCTCACTGTCTGAGCGTAACGGGGACACTTTTCTGAGAGTAACGGGGATGGTAGCAGTGACATTTTTCTGAGAGTAATGGGGACGGTAACGGGGTCACTTTTCTGAGAGTAACGGGGACATTTTTCTGAGAGTAACAGGGACACTTTTCTGAGAGTAACGGGGATGGTAACGGGGACACTTTTCTGAGAGTAGCGGGGACGGTAACGGGGACATTTTTCTGAGAGTAACGGGGACGGTAACGGGGTCACTTTTCTGAGAGTAACGGGGACGGTAACGGGGACACTTTTCTGAGAGTAACGGGGACGGTAACGGGGTCACTTTTCTGAGAGTAACGGGGACACTTTTCTGAGAGTAACGGGGACGGTAACAGGGACGGTAACAGGGACACTTTCCTGACAGTAACGGGGACACTTTTCTGAGAGTAACGGGGACGGTAACGGGGACACTTTCCTGAGAGTAACGGGGACACTTTTCTGAGAGTAACGGGGACAGTAACAGGGACACTTTTCTGATGGTAACCAGGACTATTTTTTCCCGTAAAAAGTAGTTTTAATGAAGCCAACACTCTGCATGGCTCGAAACAACCAAGCTTATAGGGACAGTTCACCCCAAAATCAAAAATACATATTTTCCCTCGTACCTTTTAGTGCTATTTATCAATATAGATTGTTTTGGTGTGAGTTGCCGAGTGTTGGAGAGAGGCTCGGCTCTATGGTGTATAGTTTACCGATACGGCTAGCTCACCTAGCACCACTGAGCACGAGCCTCTCGTCCATGAGTAGATGCACGCTTCCTTGTATGTGGTGATACGGTTGGCGGGAGTAGTTGGGTAGAAAGAAAATAGATCCTACATGAAACTGCTCACAACAAGGGCTGTGGATTATCTTCAGTAACCGGGTCAAGATTTCAGGAAAGAGACATCACTGTTTAGTTTTTCAAATGTATTTTTTGGCACTTTAAGCACCACAAGGCTAATGGCCTCTAGTTCCATTATATTGGCAGACATCTCTACGGCCGATATCTCTAAGACTCAGCAACTCACACCAAAACAGTCTAGATTGATAAATAGCACTACAGGTAAGAGGAAAAAGACGCATTTTTGATTTTGTCGTGACCTGTCCCTTAAGTGAGAAAATATGTCTTTTTGTAATTTGGGTGAACCAAACTTTCAAACAAATACTGCTGACACCAATATGTTGTCTTCAAACTAAACATGGTGCCGTGTTTACCATAAGAAATGAGCAGAAGAAGCTTAATATACAAGGGAAATATTGACTTTAAGTCTAGAGCTGAACCTGAATGTTTGGAGGTTTTACAGTGTCGTGTCTTCTCCTCCAGCCCTCTGGTCCAGTTCAACCTCCTCCACTCCAAGTTCCACCTGTGCTCCGTGCCGACCCGGGCGCTGTTGCTGTCGGCCTACATCAAGTTCATTAACTTGTTTCCAGAAGTGAAGGGCACGATCCAAGAGGTGCTGCGCTCAGACAGCCAGCTCCGCAACGCTGACGTGGAGCTTCAGCAGAGAGCTATCGAGTACCTGAGGCTCAGCTGCATCGCCAGCACTGACATACTGGTTAGTGAGTTATACTGTAATTAAAATACCGATTACAACGAACTCTTATCAGTCTCACACACACTCAAACTTTCACAGACACAGATCACAATGTCATATGCTGCAAACACCGCCCCTTTCGTGTGAAGGAGCTCAGTGTGACGCTGTTATGGCAGACATGAAACACTTTCTAACAACTAGATTTGTGAAATCTATCCATTGCTAATTGTACATTGGTGCAGTAGCTGTCTGTGTTGCCCAGGCCTGAAGCTTTACGGTATCGTCTCCCTCTCCGTGTCCCCTCTACAGGCCACAGTCTTAGAAGAGATGCCTCCTTTCCCAGAGAGAGAGTCGTCAATCCTGGCCAAGCTGAAGAAGAAGAAGGGCCCAGGAAACCTGCCAGACATCGACGATCCCCGGTGGAACGTCAACGGCAGCACCGAGCACAGCGACAACACCGAAGACACAAACAAGGTAACCCAACAGTGGTGCAGTGAGTTTTTATTTTTTAACCAAAGATGTTTTTATTCAAACCCCACTCAGGAAAAACATTCATTCTTAACAAGTAAAGAAAACATATTCTACATATTATTATATATTGTTCATTACTGCTTTATCTTTCTTCTATTTTTACCATTTCCTTAATCTTCACCTTTGCTTGTCTTCTCTCCTTCTTTCTTTACCCCTATATCCTTCTCCTCTTTCTCTTCCTTTTCTTTTCTTTCTCTCCATCAGTCTTCTCCTTCACTGGTGGCAGACCTTCTCCCTACCAACAGACCCCGCCCTGTCTCCTCTAGTCCCACCATGCTCTCTGCTGGGACCATGGTATACTGATAGCTAGAGACAACACATAGTATGATAAATTACATAATCATTCATTACCACTGGAGATGCAGCTACTTTTGTCTCTTATATATCCTAAATTATATTAGAAGCTCCCCTGCTCGTCATTGTTCTTTCCACTTGCTCTCTGCTTTTTGACATGAACCAGCTCCGAAGAGGTTTGTTTTAGGATTCTGTGGTCAAGACATTCGAGAGCAGATATTGACCACTGTGATTATTGTTATTAAATACAGCCGATCTAATACTGGTGATTTGCTTTTCCAGAATATAAATAAAAGACAAAAAAGTAGGGCTGTCAATATATAAATATTAAAAATATTTAATCGCAATTAATCGCACATTTTTTATCTGTTCAAAATGTACCTTAAAGGGAAATTTGTCAAGTATTTAATACTCTTCTCAACATGGGAGTGGGCAAATATGCTCGCTTTATGAAAATGTATGTATATATTTATTATTAGAAATCAATTAATAACACAAAACAATGATAAATATTGTCCAGAAACCCTCACAGGTACTGCATTTAGCATAAAAAATATGCTCACATCATAACATGGCAAACTGCAGCCCAACAGGCAACAACAGCTGTCAGTGTGTCAGTGTGCTGACTTGACTATGACTTACCCCAAAACTGGATGTGATTATCATAAAGTGGGCATGTCTGTAAAGGGGAGACTCGTGGGTACCCATAGAACCCATTTTCATTCACATATCTTGAGGTCAGAGGTCATGGGACCCCTTTGAAAATGGCCATGACAGTTTTTCCTCGCCAAAATTTTGTTTAAGTTTAGAGCGTTATTTTACCTCCTTCGCGAAACCTGAGCCCTTTAAAACTGAGCCCGCTACAACCTTGAAAAGGTCGAAACTGAGCCCGTACAACCTTCAAAAGGTCGATTGCGTTAAAGAAATTAGTGACATTAAAACAAATTTTGGCGTTAACTTTGACAGCCCTAATTTCATTACTCAAAAAGTGAATTCAAGCTTCAGTTCAACTTCAATGTTCAAGCTTTAGAAAGCAGAGGATTAAATAGATTCTTTTGGGATTGTATTTAGCCTGGCACTGTGGCCTCATATTTATTTAGTAATTGTATGTTAGTGTGCTTTGTTTGTAGATACCGTACGTTAAAGTGGATGTTTGCTGATGTTTCTCTCCCAGGGTGCCGCCCACCCCTTCACAGACCTGCTGAATCTAAACTCCCCCCCTCCATCAGGAGCCAGTCTGCTAGTTGATGTCTTGTCCGACATCTCCAGCCCTGCATCCCCAGATGTGTCTGACGAAAACTTTTCCAGGTGGGACTTTACTGTGAGCTTGGTTGAGGAAATTAGTGTGGTCACACATACTGTAGGGTACTCCACCTTGCATTAAATATTAAAAGGAAAGTTGGATGACACATAGGAGTCAAAATCCAGTAGTCAGTGTATTAGTGTTTTAGTGTATATTACCTAAAGTGACTGCCTGAGTAGATCAGGGCTGGCAAACTCTGTCACGTCTTTTAAATTACTTTTAAACCACGCTTTTCTAGAATTGCTTTTCTGTGATTTTATTTATGTTTTATGACATTTCAGTGGTTTTACTCTCTGGGTTTTTATGTGTTTATTGTCTTTTAGTACATTTCATTATCCTTGTGTTTTAAATGTGTTCTGTTTTTTATTGTAAAGTACTTTGGAACTGTGAAACTTGAACTTGAAAGGTTCTATATAAATAAAGATTATTAATATTATTATTATTATTACTATAGTAGATGACGGTCGGCACGCCCCCAGTTTGGAGAAAACAGACAGGAGTACCAGTACGGGAGCAAAGCAATGTACTGCTGTGGACGGGGGCAGCAGCAGCAAAACGTATTTTAGACACCTAAAAGAATCAATATCAGTGTAAGTGTACTCTATATTTAGAGTATTTTCACCGCTTTATCTTGCTGTCGGACAGCCCTTTTCCAATGGGGAACTGAAGCAGTTATCTTTGTGTGACTTTGGTGAATCCAAACTAACCTTTTAAAACACCAAAGTCACACAACAACACAGACAAACTAACCGATCGAGGCAGCGGAAGACCAGCAACTCCCGTGTTCTACGAGATAAAATGACTGTTTTTGTCGATGGAGTCCGGTGGCTTTGAAGAGAGCATGATGATGGATATAACTGCTTCAGTTCCCCGTAGCAAAGGGCTGTCTGACAGCAAGGTAAAGCGGTGAAAATATTCTAAATATAGCGTACACTTAAACCGATATTGTTTTGTTTTCGGTGTCTAAAGTCTGTTCTGCTGCTGCCCCCGTCCACAGCAGTACATCGTTTTGCTCCCGTCCTGTAACTCCTGTCTGTTTCTCGTGCTGACCGTCATCTACTGTAGGTAATACACTTACTATGGATAAGTACTTCATACAACCCCACTTCAAAAAAATCCGAACTATCTCTTTAATATATTCTATATGTACATATTTGAACAGCCTGGCTGCAACTCATGAGTGTGAAATCCCCTTTTTGCCCTTTTCCACATCTGAGAAAATATTCTGCTAGCGTTACAGTTTGCCGCTAACCAAGCATGTGTGGGTTGATAAAGTGCAAACTTTTAAGATATTTTATATTAAACAAAAATGGAAGTTCTCAAAGGTCTTCATTGTAAATGTGTAAATGTGTGCTGCTTATGAATTCCAGGTTTATTTGTAAGAACAACGGTGTAATCTATGAGAACCAGCTGTTGCAGATTGGACTGAAGGCCGAGTACAGGCAGAACCTGGGTGAGCAGCTTTATAACACTATTTGTCTCCAATGTGCTTGAGTTCTGCATCAGTTACTTTTGAGGAAATGTCATCAGATATTTTTAAAGGATACTTCTGAAAGGCTAGACTTAGAAATGAAAAGATGCGGACTGGGTTTAGTAGTTATTAGAGCTGTCAAAGTTAACGCGATAATGCAAATTCAACGCCACTAATTTCTTTAACGCAACTTGTGATTTTTAGACTGTAGCAGGCTCAGTTTTAAAGCTAGAGTGAAGATACTGGCATCATATAAAGGAAATCCATTGGTACCAACCATGTCATACTAGCTTGTCGCGAAGGAGGCTAAATAACGCTCCAAACTTGCGCCACATTTTGGTGAGGAAAAACTGTCATGGCCGTTTTCAAAGGAGTCCCTTGAACTCTGACTTCAAGATATGTGAATGAAAATGGGTTCTATGGGTACCCACGAGTCTCCCCTTTATAGACATTTTATGATAATCACATGCAGTTTGGGGCAAGTCATAGTCAAGTCAGCACACTGACACACTGACAGCTGTTGTTGCCTGTTGGGCTGCAGTTTGCCACGTTATGATTTGAGCATATTTTTTATGCTAAATGCAGTACCTGTGAGGGTTTCTGGATCAATATCTGTCATTGTTTTGTGTTGTTGATTGATTTCCAATAATAAATATATACATACGTTTACATAAAGCATCATATTTGCCCACTCCCATGTTGATAAGAGTATTAAATACTTGACAAATCTCCCTTTAAGATACATTTTGAACAGATAAAAAAATTGTGATTGTCTATTTGAATCGATTGACAGCCCTAGTAATTATATGTTGTGGGTGCTTGTCACATGTGATTACTTCAAAAAGAATGAACTCAAACATAGTTTACCTGCTGTCGTCCCACAGGTCGCATTTACGTGTTCTGCGGCAACAAGACATCTACCCAGTTCCTCAGCTACACTTCATCGGTGACCACTAGCGACACACTCAAGACTCATATCCTTTCCACTGCTTGGTAACTACTTGTTACAGACTAGTTTGTCCCATTCCAGCCCACAGGAAGCACCGCAGTTTACTCAACACACATGTAACTAAATCAACAAGTACTATGACTTCCCAGCTGAGGAGTATTTTGCACTTTAGTACCACTCAAACTGTCAAGAAAAAACATTATTCAATTACAGCCGCAAGCGGCAGCTCGCGGGTTCAAGCTTGCAACAAGCTTTCTGCAACTTTTAAAAAGCTTGGTCCAATAATGATCCAAAGAAAATTTGGTAGAAATTGGATTTGTGGTTTAGGAGGAGAAATCAAAAATGTGTTATTCAAAAAATTCGAAATGGTGGAAAATGTAGTTGGCAGACGTTAGCGGTCCAAGAGGCTTTTTTGTAGAGCACATGGAGCTGGACATGTGTGTCAAATTTCAAGTCAATCGGACTAACGGGGTGAGGGCCGTGGCCTTTCCAAAAATCGCGTTTTTGAGTGTTAATTACAGCGCCACCATGTGGCCGATTGGGGTCATATTTCTTGAGAAGCACTTGCACATCATTTCCAGTTCTTGTGCCAAGTTTCATGTTTCTAGCTCATTCCAGCTCACGGCAAATTGAGCCGCTGTGGCAGACTACAAATAATAATAACACCTGACAGAAACTGATTGCAGCTCCTACCTGGTGACTGAAATGTTTTTTCTGACTCAGAATGGTTTGATTTCAATTATGAGGATTATATCTGACAGATTATAGCCCACTCAGTCCTTTTTACATGCTGAAATTCCTTTAAAGGACCATTACAACAAGTTTCATGGTTCTAGCTCATTCCAGCTCACGGGAAATTGAGCCTAATTAGACAAAACTGACCATGTGAATGGGTGTGAATACTTTCCAAAGCTGCTATAAGTATGTTGGGGTGTATGCTAGTGTAATTGAGGTATCTGCAGAATCCTTGACCTATCGTCTCCACAGCTGAATGTCCACGCTAAGCCGGTAGACCCCACAGTAGAAGGCGGAGCTCAGCTCCAGCAGATCATCAACATCGAGTGTGTGTCAGATTTCACAGAAGCGCCGGTACTCAACATCCAGTTCAGGTTGGTGTCTGAATGCACACTTCATTTTTTTCCTGTGTTTTAGTCAGTCCTATGTGTGCTAATATCAGACTGTATGTGTGTGTGTGTGGACAGATACGGTGGAACTCTTCAGAACATTGGAGTGAAGCTCCCTGTGATGCTCAACAAGTTTTTTCAGCCCACAGAGATGACATCCCAA
>CAKALU010060059.1:0-22596 GCA_916700995.1 Hozukius guyotensis | reverse complement strand
TATATATATATATATATATATATATATATATATATATATATATATTATATATTTACCAGTTTAAGAAGGTTTTCTTCTCGGTTACTGTTCCACCCTCATAGTTTGACTGTGTCCTCACAAATGTGGATAAATATGAAAAACAAAAATATTTCCAGCATTTCAAATGCTATCGCAGAGGAGAGCGCTGATTGGATCTGTGGATATATGACGTACAGAACGACGTCACCAAACCCCGCCTCCTTGATGACGTTTCAGGACACATGAGGGAGGACCTTTCACTGATAAACAACTTTGAGATCAAAACAACCCGAGAAGAAACAGCAACATAACAGAATCCTTTCTGTTCAACGACCACACCCGAAGACTAAACTACATCTATTTAATCAGGTAAGTCAAAAATATACATATTATATGCATCAGTGAGCTGTTATGAGCCTTGGCTTTCATCTGTCTTTTGTTCTGTAAAAAGTACAATTCTCTATATGTGATGTCTAATAACAATAATGCATGTTATAGCAGGATTAAACACTCCAAAAACTCACCCAATGCTGATTTACAAGAACTAATCTCTGAGCAGGCAGTCAGCTGTTCTGCTCCTTGGATGTCAGGTTATATATATATATATAAATATATAATATGCCTGCTGGGGGATTATGTCTGTGTTGACAGGGAGGGGTCTGTTGACATTAGATACAAGCAGACAGGAAGGCATCCAGACACTGGGGGAAAAACACAGCTCGATTTATGGATTTGTCTTAATACTTGTAATATACATGTAGTAAATCATGTTATGGCCATGATATATTGGGGATATATACCTGACTTTCAACAGATAAGGAAACAAAAATCAGCTGTTGTCTGCATGAACAATTCTCTGCAATAAGCTTACAGAAGTATTTGTTATTGTGATTTACATTAAACCTTCACATACTGTATATTGGATAAATAGGATGAGGTCATTGTCTTATGATCACTACTTTGACTTATTGTGACAGTAAAAGTTCTCAGTTTTAGTGGTGAAATGCTGCATTACAGTAGTAATAAGTAATATTGCAAAAAAATAATAGTAAGTAATATGCAATAAGTAATAAGCAAATAATACAAATACCCCACACCTCACCTCCATACCATTATTGACACACAGTACACCTGAACTAAATGGACTGTAATGCTGTGCAATATGTTGCCTTCCACTGTGTAATTGTCTGAAATATATTAATTATTTAAAAAAAAAAAATTTTTATGAGAGCTACAAGTTCTTTTAGCATGGTCATGGAGCATATATACATATATACTGTATATTTGTATTCTGGGGGTATTATTCCTATGCAGAGGGTAGTTTAGTTTATTTATTGACTACACTGAGGGCGTTTTATATTTTAATAATTTATTTATTTATTGTGTTGAGTTGAATGTGCTACTTATTTTGTACTGTAATTACCTTGTGCCTTTTCTACCTTTTCTTTTCTTAAAGCTGACTCGGTGTAAACTGCTTAGAATTCCAATGTACTTAGGTGCAAATGGCAAATAAAACTCTTGAATCTATTATTATTAGACTAAAACCTGTAAGATATGGCCCTGCTTGTTACAACTGTCCTTCACCAAAATCAAATATCTTCTAACAAATCTTGAGTTTTATTAATATTATGTAATGCTTTTAACACTGCGGGTACGCCGAATGACAACGTGGCAGCTGTCAATTCGTAAAATACTCAAGTCAAATTGTATTGTTTGCAACACCTACAATTATTAATTTATTTATTTTAAATTACCAGGTTTCTAAATGGAGTTTTACGGTACAGGTTCGTTGGTGTAAGTTAGTGTTCGTTAGTGGAATAGCCAAATGGGTACATTATAAAATGACTTAATATAAACTTGGCATAATAAACTATACGTCTAAAACTTCAACACATGACGTTACCCACATTTCGTTTCTTTTTTAATACCGAACAAAATAAGACTCTCCAGTCAGCTAGGGATTCATTCCTTCGTCTATATTTAAACAGACCAGAGAGTTATATCAATACGTGATATTAAGAGACTAAAATATCTTTTGGAACCTGTACCAGTGATGAACAAACAAACATAGTGTTGACATAAATGTTAAATAATGCTAGAATCGGGGTCACGGGGGGGTCATCTGTTTGGGACAAAAGGTCAGTCAGCTGCAGCTTGAGGTCACAAATACAAGTCACTTCCCGTCGTCATGGAAGGAATCTGAACCTGTATCACAGACTACATAACACTGCTGCAATCAGTGTAATTCCAGCCTCTTGTATGGACGTGTTCCTCTCAGCTGTTTCGGCTCTAAACTGACCCCGTGACGCGTCCACGTCACAGCGACGTAACAACTCGGGCTGCTCAGGTTTCTGAGCTGATGGCAGTGGAGGCAGTTGTTTGTACAGAGCAGGCATACTGTAGGTGCACATGGAAGACAGGCAGGTCTATGGGGTGTTTATTGGGACCGCCTCAAGGGGGAGCCACATGCATTACAGGGAGGAGGTTCAGGCTCACTTTTACATTTATAACATGGAGTCATTTGATGTCTTCAGCTGATACAACTTTCCAAACTACTTTCTTGTGTCTTTGGTACATTTCTTGCCATTCACCTGCATACTGTTGTTGATTTACAGATTGCAATAGAGGCATAAAGATGATCGGAAAGATTCTTTCTCATCTGCTTGGGAACGCCGGTGAGGACTTTGAAGCAGGAGATGACACCTACGAGGAGCTGATGGAGTTTGAGGAGGGAGGATGGGTCATTGTTAATCTTCCAGGTGAGAAAGATACCCTGCTAGAGGTACACTAATGTTGCATGTTATTTACATCTTTATCATTGTGTGAATGCTGTATAGCTATATGATATTCCTAACCCTTCCCTTCAAAATAAAAGCCCCATAGAGTAACTGTTTCTTTACAGAAAGCTCAGGATGAGGCTGGCTTTTCAAGATAAAAGCCCCCCAACTCTCACTGTATGTTAACAGGAAACTAGGAATGGACCTAATGTTTCAAAATAAAAGTACATTGTACCCAAATACTACTTTCTGTCTAACAACTTACAGTTTTAAGGGTTCCACCCAAATACTTTCTGTCCAACAACTTATAGCTTTAAAGGTTTATTCCACCCAAATACTACTTACTAGAAGTCTATTCCACATTTGCGCTTTAAGATTTCTGTATTGTCAGCGATGCTATTTCCTGCAGAAAATGCATTCACACGCATTTTCTGCAGGAAATACAATCATCTAGTTTAAAATGTTCACGGATCAGTGAGGCTGCAGCTTCTACTGGGGTGGAAAACAGGTCTGTTTGAACTTGGATGTTGTTTGTACAGAGAACGGGCCGCTCTCAGCCCCCGAGGCAGATCCCCTGGAGAACCTGCTGATTGAGCACCCCAGCATGTCTGTCTACCAGATGAGATGCAGGATGGGTGGAGAGGAGGAGGAGCTGGGCTCTGACGAAGATGAAGAGGACACCTCCAGGTTAGTCTCCATCTAAACACTCAAGCTCACACACATGAGAGAGAGTTCCTAAGTGTGTTGTGTTTTCAAACATTTTAAAATGGGTCCTGGAACTATTATAGAAGCTAAGAGGTACAGAGCTTCAGCAGATGATTGTTGTTGCAGTTGTTGCACAAGTGCAGTGGTAGAAGAAGCATTCTGCTCCTTTATTTAAGCAAAAATACTCCATTACTTAAGTAAAAGTATAAAAGTATTATCAGTAAAACATAGTAATACTCTATCTGTCTCCCATTGTATTTCTTCAACACATACTATAACCCTTCCTCTCTGTCTGTCCAGGCCGGTGGCGGTGAGGCGGCACATATCCTGGCGTCTGGCTGCTTGGGGAATCCCTCTGCCCTGCAACATCCAGCTGCTGGCTATCGAGAGGGCCAGCAGGACCCAGAATGAGCGGAAGAAGCTGGGCCGCAGCGTCCTCCACAGGCAGAACCTGGCCAAGATGCGGTTCTCCCCGGCAGAGAGACGCTACGGCCACTTCAAGCAGCCCTGCCAGCGCCTCTACAACTACTGAACAGGACACCTGCCTGTGAGAGGGTGCGTTTCAAGTTGCCTCCACCACATAGCCCAGATGTGCAGCACAGTGCCTTGACTCTGAATTACTCAGGTTTTTCGCCATTGTTTCACCTCACACGGTTAGTTCAGTTAGATTCACCACTTCCTGCGCAGTAAAATGATCCGCCAAATGAACCACTGCGAGGTTTTCTTTAGATTTTAATACAGGCAGCGTGCACTGCACCCCTCACGTCTGAAACCACTGAGAACAATGAATCTTGATCTCCTGACAACATGAATGACACGGTCGGTCCCTCAGGTTGGAGAGCATCAGTAACAAACACATTTACCTAAAAATATAAGCCTTTGTACGTGATGAAATGAGAATATGTTTAGATTGATTAGATGTAAGTAGGGCTTACTGTGTGACCTTGATCCAAATATGAACTTCCAACCTGTACTTTGCTCTATACGAATGAATTAACTATGACGCTGTTGGATAACGGCACGTTTTGACTGCTTGTATTCAGTATGTATTATATTATGTGCCTTAGCTTTAGACGTTCTTGTGACAAGTGTATATTCATGTCGTGCCAAAACATCTGTGAATTTCCTGAGATGAATGCTCCTTTAGTTTGAGCCTGCTTAAGGAATAATTACAAAAAACGCTGTTCACGTTTTGAATTGAGTCCATCGTTTTGTACTTTTCAGCGTGTACTCACTTTTTCCACAAATTGTTCATTTTAGACGAGTGTAAATACAGTTGAATATTATGTTTTTTTTATTGCTGTGTATTTATGAAATGTACAAAAACAAATAAAAATCTTGTTTTCTTAAGTTGGCGGCTGTATGTGTTTAATGTGGCAGTACACACACAGTAATTGTACAATGGATTTAAACATGTTTAAGGCACTGGAGCGATGAAACCGCTCATTTTCGAAGGTCACGTATCTTTCCCATGAACCTCTTCACTCGCTCCGGGTCGACCGCGTTGGCCCAGTGGCCTCCCTCCTTGAAGTGAGAACCAATGACCATTCCATTTGCATCGAGGTAGCGTTCAATGTTGTCGTAGGTCACTCCAGATCCTATTAGCACTGGGATCCTCACAGACTGGGAAACCTCTGCAAAAAAACAAAAAAACAGTGACAACTACAGCTTTTAAAAATACACACAGAGACATTTATTAAACAAATTAAACAATATCTAATAACTAATGTAAATTGCAGGAACATAACGTCTTTTAAGGCATACAAAAACTTTATTTCCTACCCTCCATCTTCAGTCTATTCCAACAAAATCTACACAACACAGAGTTACAATCAAATGTGCTAAACCGCATCCGAGATGCTTTTTTCAAACTCTGGGCCTGTCCATGAATGCTGATGTTTATGATTTATTTTAATGGCAAAAAGTTAAAGGGGACATATCATGCTTATTTCCAGGTTCATACTTGTATTTTGGGGGGATGAAACCAAGTCTGTGGGCCTGTTTAGCTCCGAGTGTTTATAGTTTTGTATGTCGTGTTGGGAGACTCTGCTTAAAATAGCAGCTCTGGTGTTGCTATGAGACTGACATGGTCTGGATTTGGGACCCAGGGACTCTCAGCAGATACAAACCTGGGTGCTTTTCCTCACTCCTTGGCCACTGATTCTTCCACTGAAGTATTCAAATTGTGGCAGACCACCATAATGTAAAAATACCAATGCATATACCATAAGCAGCTTACTTACTGATCATATTTTTTGCAGGGAAAGTTTGATTTTGCAAAGTAATAATAGCTGTCTAATGAATATAGTGAGGTAAAAAGTACAATCCTTCCTCTGAAATGCTCCACTGTGTCCACCAGCTAACTGTCTGTCTGCTGTTGGGTCGGTAGCAGCTGCCTGCTGAAAGTGGCACAAATACAACACCAGGGGTGCGGTACATACTGCAGCTGCCCTTCCTAGGGATGCACCGATACCGGATCGAATATCGGTCTGATACTGACTCAAACAGCTGGATCGGGTATCGGTGACAATGGAGCCGATCTATTTAATTCTATGTTTATATACTAATATATACATTATATACTAGCATTTTAATTCCTGTTTAAGTTTAGAGCAATTTGTTGCTGCATTAAAAAGGTTTACACCTGAATTGTAATTCCTAATAATTTTGAAGATTTTTACCAAGTTGCTGTAAAATTATTTATTATTTTAATAAATATCAATTCAGTAAATGTATATCTATGTATTTATTTGTTAAAATTTGTTTCACAATGTTAGGAAAGTAATGTTTAAGTCAAGCCTGATGTCTTTCATATAAAAGAATGATCACTCAGTCACTTCCACCCAGTGAGGCATACAGATTATTAATTAAACACTGGTATCGGATCGGTACTCGGTATCGACCCAAAGCCCAGGTATCGATATCGGGACTGAAAAAGTCAGATCGGTGCATCCCTAGCCTTTACAAAGTACATACTGTTGCATGCAGTATGCATACAATTGGGACATACTACTTTGTCATAACATTGCACCTTGAACTTTGACCCTCTTGCTCATATATCTGCTGTGCAGAGGATTGTGGGTCAGAATAGCCAGAAAAGCATGCTGGCTCGCATACTGCAAGATGCGATCGTATGTAGTAGGACATCCTGGAATTTTTGGCACACTGCATTTGACAGACTATGTACTGGGACATACTAAATCGTTTTGTTTCATACTAAATAGTGTGGTAGTATGGGTAATGGAACGCACACCAGGTTGGTCATGGGACACACTCCAGGATGATCCTAAGAGCATATTGTCACATGGGTATCACTAGAGGTGAGGGCGTCCTCTGCTGGACAGATGGGGCAGTGACACTAGATAGTATATACTGTATAAGGCTGTGGTACTTCTCAAAACTCTGCTTTTCTTGGTATTATGTCATTGTTAACTGAATACTTTTAGGTTTTTAATATAATATAGACTAAACTATTCATTGGAAAGATCAATGTTGAATCAATCAAATCAATGTACGCCAAAGTACACGTTATCTCTAGAGCTCGGTATCCTCAGAAAAGTTTATGTACAGATATATATTTTTTATCTTTTATTGTTTTTCACATATTTATTTGTTTTTATTGGATTGTTGTCTCCTTATTGGTTAGTTTTTCTGCTTATTCTGTGTGTTTTTTGTTGTCATTTATTTTTGTTGTACTTTTCTAAATTATGTTAGCTTAGTTTTCTTTTTTTCCCCATTTTTCGTTATTGTTTGTCTCCTTATGTGGAGGGAGGTCCGTTGTATAATCCTGTGGCTTCTTGGCCTCTCCTGTCACATTTCTTATCTTTTTTCATTATCTGGATTTTATGAAGTTTTATGTGTGCGCAAATAATAAAAAATAAATAAAAAATGTTGATAAAAGCTTGTGTTGAAGCCCTATACTGCTATATGATGCCAACGTGTCAAACAGAGAATAATCCCCGCATTCATTGCAGCACCATATTGGGATCCTGGTTGTATGAAGTGTGGAGTTGTCGTGGCAGTATACCTCTGAGCTCCCGCGGGTCAGCCTGCGCTCCGGTAGCCACTCCCGTGATGATGAGTCCATCTGAGAGGAAGAACTCGGCGGCACGTGCTGTCTCTTCGATGCTCACGTCTGATGTCAGTGCATGGGAGCTGGGAAAACACACATACACATTCAGTACGTACACATACACAAGCAGGAAAAGGCTGAGTAAAAGTGAGACTAAAGACAGGTTTACATTAATTAGATATCAAATACATTGTAAAATTGACTTAAAACAGGGATCAAGAACAACAAAAAGTAGTTCTAAGTGAACGACTACAGTCGTATTCAGAGATATAAAGTGTCAAATATGCTTCCAGGTCTTTTTTGCTTATCAGTGGCTCGTCAGGTTCGATTTACCAATCACACTGTACGGACGGTGATGATCTCACCTGTGCTTCTTCTTGATGTCAGTGAAGATCTGCACATGCTCAGCTCCGATCTGCTTGCGATATCTCAGTAAGTCTCCGGCGCAGGCGTTCAGGAGACCCTCATCAGCCACGTGAGAAAAGACGAAACCCTCGGCCCTGATGAAATCCACACCTGGGACCAAACAGTAACATTACAATGCTAAATGGTTGAGCCACTGTTTGAAATACAAGTACGTTTTGGCTGACACACAAGTAGCTGACCTTTGCTTAAAAAGTAAGCAGTTTGTAATTGAAGACCAAACACACAGCAGCTTATTTCACTGATAAACACCTTAAATAATAAGAAGGGTGACCACACGGTAATCAGCTGATGTAGTGTTTGCTATAGGAAAATCTGTTGGCCATGATACCACGTGATCGAAGACCTCTGTTCTGCTCTGAAAGCTTTTTGCTGCAGATGATTACAGCCTCACAACAACTGAATTCCTATAAAGAGTGAACCTGAAGCCAGCGCCACGGCCAGCGCCTGCTGGTTAGCAGAAGACAGTATCTGCACTCCGAGCGGCAGGCTTGGACAGATGTTTCTCACAGCGGTGCACACTGCCGTCATACAGGCAGTCACCTCGGGGCCCACAGAGAACGAGTAAGGGATATCATGCATGTTCTCAATGATCACACCATCCTGGAAGAGAGAGAGGGGTACTTGGTATCAGCTGATACCCAAAGCACAGGTATCGCTGTCGTTATCAGGACTGAAAAAGTCAGATGGGTGCACCCCTAGTTACTGGCTTGCCCTGAAAGACAACAAATGTGTAATGAATTAACATAATGTGCAATTACTTACAATCCCAGCATCACGGTAGATTGTTGCCTCCCTGCATGCTTCTTCGGTGATTTGGGACATTTTCATACAACCCAGGGGGGTGCCTGAGGTAGACGAGAAACATAGTTATAAACAGTATGAGATATCACAGATTATAGCTTCCAAATTTGCAGTGATGGAGGCCTACATTTACTCAAGTACTGTGCTTATAAGTACAAATTTGAAGTACTTGTTCTTTCTTTGAGTATTTCCATTTTTTTTCTACTTAACACTTCTACTCCACTACAGTTCAGAGTGAATATTGTAAGTCTTATTCAAGAGTTATATTTACTAGGTAGTCACAGATTTTCCACACAAGAATACAGCTGTAATGGAGTATTTTTACAATATGGTAGCCTATTACTATAGCCTGATGGAGGCCTACATTTACTCAAGTACTGTGCTTATAAGTACACATTTGAAGTACTTGTAGGACCCTCCTCACTGTCACCACAGCTCGTCTTGTTACAAAGGGAGACCGGGCGTTCTCTGTTAGAGCCCCACAGCTGAGTTTTTGTACACAAGTCTTATGTTCAACATTTTATTTTGGCCTATGTTTTTATTCTGTATTGTTTTTATCTTGATTTTTGCACTATTTTAACTTATGTAAAGCACTTTGTAACTATGTTTGGAAAGGGGCTATACAAATAAAGTTTATTATTATTTATTATTACTTTCTTTGAGTAATTCCATTTTATTCTACTTAACACTACAGTTCAGAGAGAATATTGTAAGACTTATTCAATAGTTATATTTACTAGTTAGTTAGTTTACACATTGTCCACACAAGAATACAGCTGTAATGGAGTATACAGTGTGGTAGCCTATTGCTACTTTTACATAAGTAGCCTAAATAGTATAGTAGTCTAAATATAGCCTAATAAGTATTCCTCCTCCACCACTGCAAAACTTAGATTTAAGCATTGAAGGTCACAGGTCAGTGCAGTCTTTGTTTACCTGGTAAGGCTTTAACATGAATCATCCCAATAACCACAGATTTTAGGCGTCCAAAAAGGTCCAAAAACTTCATGATCCCGTTCTGGTGGAGCAACCTGAAAATAAAGCTTGTTTTTCGGGGGTTTTCTAAGAGTCCAAGGGTCATTTAAGTGTTGAATCAACCTCCTGTGCTGTAAAATGGGCGCCCAGGCAGCACTAGAAGCAGCAACAGCAGGCTAACATTGTTGATTTAGCTTAAATAACAGACGCGCCCACACTGACAACGAGAGACAGTCATATATACAGTCCACAGAACGATAATGCGCAATAACATCCCACTATTTTGCTCATCTTACCCTTTATTTTAGCGTTTAACTAAACGCACGCCGGCTTTGTTTACATCTGACAAGACTAGCCACGCGGTCGCCCGAGCACTTCCTGTTTGGTGGCTCCGCCCACTGCAGCTGTCACCACGGCAACCACGCCTCCAGTTCCTCTTTTCTAGCTTATAAACTCACTTTTCCTTTGATTTAAGACCACATACACGGACTTTATCGACGGATATAGTCAGTGTGTAGTCTAGACACGACGTAGAGGTGATAGTGTGGTGATTAGAGGTGTTTTTAGAGTATAAAGAGGAGGTGTAAGTGAGGGAGTTTAGCGCCAAGTTAAATCCACTCCTCTTTCTGACGTTGATGCTTCAAGTCATCTGTTCTTCTCTCTCTGCAAGGCGCCAGATCAGCTCAGAGGAACTACTTACCAGGCCTGGATACACATCACATCCTGAGGAGAAAGACGGACAACAACAAGACCATATTTATATCTTTTAAACGTGGATAAGAGTGAACTTCAAGCTGTAATCTTGAGGTGAGTGGATGCAAACATGGAGCTAGTTAAGCTAGCTGCAACTTTATTTGTTTGTTAGCTTCACTTTAATGCTAATTTAGCTAAACTAAACTAAGTTGCATAATGATTTAAACATTTTTATACATGCTTATACTTAACGTGGCTTGTTTGAGAGAGATTAAAGGAGTCTCAGCTGTTGTTTTTGGGCAGTAATGTGCAACAGCGGTGCAAAGTTAGACAAATAACTAACTTTAACCTTAAAAATACAACAAATAAGAACCACAAGCAGCTACTGTAAGGTCTGATGTTTAGTGGTGGATTAGTTTCATCCTATTTAAATCTTGGATAAGAGTGAACTTCAAGCTGTAATCTTGATGCAAAGCTACTATAGCATCGAGCTAGTTAACTTAAATGCTACCTTAGCTAAACCTGCAACAGGTTGTGATAATGATTTAAACATTTGTACAGATGCTTTATACTTAATGTGGCTTGTTTTCAGCTGTGTTGTTATTGTTAAATTAAGATAATAAAGGCAGCTTGTTTCAGCCATTAATGTGTGCAAGAAGCAACAGCTGTGCAAAAGTTAGACAAATAACCTACTTCCTTCTTAAAAATATGACAAATAACAACCATAAGCAGCTACTGTAAGGTCTGATGTTTAGTTGTGGGTTAGTTTTGTTAATGTATGTGCTTTGTGTGGTACTTTTATGTCGACTTTTTTAATGTGCTGATTGCATTTCCCCGCCAGGCTGAGCTGGGCTTTGTCAGAAGGAGGGAGAGTTGAGAGAGAGAGAGAGAGAGAGAGAGAAAGAGGAGTGGGGGTTGGGGAGAAGTGTGTGTTTGAATGTGTTTTCCTCTTTAAATTAAACCTTTCTCATTCACAGGTTTACTCTGAAGCTGACACATAACCCCTCTCTTGAGTATAATGCGAGGAAAACGGTGAGTTTCATGTGTTTATATGTTGTTTTCAATCAAAGTGTGACGACAGAAAGAAAAGTTGATGCCATCCGGCTAGTTAGCTTCATGCTAGATATAGGAGAGCTTAGTTTTAGCTTCATTAACATGTTAATTCAAGCCTTTTTAAATGTTTTATGTTGACTTTGGAGTTTGTTTTGTTGTGTGTTGTTACAGGGAAGAGACAGAACCGAAGTCTGCGCCCAAAGAAACTACAGTACGACCGAGAAAGAGGAAGGCAGATGTTGCCATTGTAAGTAGTGTGAAAAGGCTTTCTGCAGACCTAACCCTGGTTTCAGCTGTGGTGGCTATAGGCTGCTGCTGCTAATGTAGGCCTTAATTGAATAATCCAAATATATAAAAACTGCTTTCTTATATATTTATCATTGGTGGCAAGTCTTGTGCTTCCTTCATTGAAGTGTTACTGATCAATGCAGCTGATCTGACTATTGTGTAGCTGCATTTAATAATGCTTTGTATTGGTGCTTCTTTGAGAATCTTTATTAGCTTTATAAAAAGTTTAACTATGTTGTGTGTATGGAGCTGTAATGTAGGCAACAACATACAGATTTACAGTATCAATCAACACTCTCATATCTTCATCATTTGCTGGCAA
Source organism: Hozukius guyotensis (assembly GCA_916700995.1). NCBI lineage: Eukaryota > Metazoa > Chordata > Actinopteri > Perciformes > Sebastidae > Hozukius > Hozukius guyotensis. Next base: position 10,466 of record CAKALU010060059.1, on the reverse strand, counting down.
GTCTTGTGCTTCATTGAAGTATTACTGATCAATGCAGCTTGATCTGACTATTGTGTAGTTGAATTTAATAATGCTTTCTGTTGGTGCTTACAAAACAAAACAGGATTCAGTTTCTACCTTTTTACAAGCTCTCATCATACTTGCCAACCAAGACCTCAAAAAAAGGGAGGATTTCAAAACTAAAGTGGGGGATCTGGGTGTCCTCCCCCAGAAAAAATTGAGTTTCAGAGACTTTTACCCCCCTTTCACATTAATGACCGGGGTTGGATAACCCTGGTCAGCACAGATCGGGAGCAATGCATACCAATTAGCTCGGGTGTTAGAAATGGGCGGGGGGGTTACAGGTCTTGAGGTTTACAGAGAGAGGAGATGATAGTGGCATCATCAATTTGTGCAAAAATGTCACAGAATGGTGCATGTTTTTGGGATGCAGTGTAAATATAGTAACTTAAATGCTAACTTAGCTAAACCGCAACAAGTTGGATAATGATTTAAACGTTTGTACGGATGCTCACACTTTAATGTGGCTTGTTTCAGCTGTGCTGTTATTGTCGTTAGTCGTTAGTGTCGTGTGCTTCATTGAAGTAATGCTGATCTGACTATTGTATAGTTGCATTTAATAATGTTTTGTATTGGTGCTTACAAAACAACAACCCCCCCCCCCCCCCCCTCCCAGGATTTTAGTTTCTACCTTTCACAAGCTCTCAACCATGCCTTGCCAACCTTGAGACCTCAAAAAAAGGGAGGATTTTAAAACCAAAGCGGGGGATCTGGGCGTCCTCCCCCAGAAAATTTGAGTTTCAGAGACTTTTACCCCCCTTTCACATTAATGACCGGGGTTGGATAACCCTGGTCAGCACAGATCGGGAGCAATGCATACCAATTAGCTCAGGTGTTAGAAATGGGCGGCGGGGGGGTTACAGGTCTGGAGGATTATACAGAGAGGGGGGGATGATAGTGGCATCATCAATTTGTGCAAAAATGTCACAGAATGATGCATGTTTTTGGGATGCAGTATAAATATAGTAACTTCAGAAAAATTTGAGTTTCATAGACTTTTACCCCTTTCACATCAATGACCAGGCTTATCTGGGTTGAATCCTGGTCAGGACAGATACAACCTGGGTCACAACCTGGGAGCAATGCATACCAATTAGGTCAGGTTAGAAATGGGCAGCGGGGGTGGGTTACAGGTCTGGAGGATTACAGAGAGGGGGGGGGGGGTGATAGTGGCATCATCAATTTGTGCAAAAAAATGTAAAATGTCACAGAATGATGCATGTTTTTGGGATGCAGTGTAAATATAGTACACACAGCATTATTAGCTTTATAAAATGTTTAACTATGTTGTATGTATGGAGCTGTAATGTAGGCAAAAACATACAGACAACATACAGATTTACAGTATCAATCAACACTCACATATATTCATCATTTGCTGGCAAGTACGTGTCTTGTGCTTCATTGAAGTATTACTGATTGATGCAGCTGATCTGACTATTGTATAGTTGCATTTAATAATGTTTTCTATTGGTGCTAATAAAACAAAACAACAACCCCCCCCACCCCCCAGGATTCAGTTTCTACCTTCCACAAGCTGGAAATTGATCTGATCTAACCAGCTCTGTGCTGTTTGAATCACACACAAAATAAAAAAAGAAAATGTCCTTCTTTGATCCACAGTATTTACAAGATGTGGATGAGGAGGTCGCGGAGATGACGAAGAAGAAGCAGCGTGATTGTGAGGTAGGCTTGGTTCTCTTTCCACACTTGGTGCCTCGCCCCAGTCTCAACTCGCGCCTCAGATCAGTTAATGTATCCGTGGCCCAGTTGCTGACTTTCACCACTTGGTCTCTATTAGGGCTGCACAATAAACTGTTTTGCGATACTCTCTTTCAACTAACTCAAACAAATCCTCATCATATTTTATTACTGGTGCCTGTTATGTGTAGTTCAATGTTCAATCTGTTAAATAAAAGAATGTTGGAAATATTTTTTTTTTTAATTCAACAAGCAATTTCTTTTATTTTAGCAGTATACTGAAGCAGCAGGAAGGCAGACACTTAAATATCTGTTTATTTATTGCAAGTAATATCGAGATATTCAACATCATTATCGCATATTTTCCTCATATCGTGGTATATAAGCTTGGTTGCTCATTCCTCGAGTACATATTGGCTGATCTATTGTTAATCCTGCCTTAACCAGCCCTTCACACTTGATCTCTGGTTAGGAGGTGTGTCTATAGTCCCTTCTCTCTACCACAACAACAGGTTTCTGTACTGTGACTTCACCCCCTACATTTTCCTCATGTCATCTCTCTGCTCTCCCTCTTTCACCATGAAGCTGGGCTGGAGTCCTAATGCTGGTTATACCAGTCCACAGAGGTGTATCCCCACACCTGATCAGGAAGAGGACCAACCAGTTTCCCTGATAAACGCTGGTTTCCCCCACTACAACTTCAACAACGTGTTTGTAACACCCGTGCGCTGCGCCCCGCTTCCTGCGCTGTGGTGAGTACTGTTGTTGTTTGGTTGATTTTTTTTTTTCTTTCAGGTTAGGCTCCACATCATGTAACCTCCCGTTCTATCTAAGCACATACAGATGTTGTTGCCTTTTTAATCACTACCCCCCCCTAACTAGGGCTAAAATACAGCCCTGTAGGAACTGCATTGAAAAGTGTTCACTACATATTTTCTGTTGATCTCATTTGTAATGTATCTGTCCGAGGAAAATCATACTTCAAATGCAAGTGATACAGCTTTGAACATGTTGCACAACAACGGGGGGACAGTCGAGAGATGAATCCTTGATTTTTTTTTTTTAACACGGTGTCCATCTCTTGTTTTACCATCAGCTGGGCCAGTAAGGATGTGGTGTGGAACAACATGTTGGAGAAGGATAAGACCTACACAAGGGACGTCCACGTGATGGACAAACATCCTCATCTGCAGCCCAAGATGAGGGCCGTTCTCCTGGACTGGCTCATGGAGGTCTGTATCATGTCTTAGTGACCGGTTTAACATCTCGCTCCTTGTCAACACCATTGTAAACGAAGCATATAATGACTTTCATTTTGGTCATTTCAGCTTTTATTTGTGGGGGGAAAAAAAGCAAAGGCTGTATTTATAACTATTTAGTTCCATGACCGTAGAACTAACTCTTACAGTAATGTACTGATGCTAGTGGAAAACTACGGCATAGGACAGCAGGCTCGCTTACTGCTTTTGACGTGGACTCATAATCTGGTTACTGAGAAAATTCTAATGTGTATTGTGGGGTAATTATAAGTAAACATCCTGTGGCTCAACAGTCAAGTAATACTCCAAAGTGTCTTGCGTGGTTGTGAAAAAAATGGCTGCAATGACTTATGAAGTCTCTGAAAGAGATCAACTAATCTGATTTGGCCTAATCACTTCAATAAAGACTCTTATCAGCTTTAGCCCTTTGACTTTGGTTCCTCTTCATATCAAAGGGTGAATAATGGTGATAAGGGCTGCCATAGAAATAATGTGGGGCCTCATCAGACTGATGTGAGATCTGAGGTCGGTTTCAAAAGAGTAAAGTGAACACAATTGCGTCGGTGTCTAGTGTGTGTGTGTGTGTGTGTGTGTGTGTGTGTGTGTGTGTGTGTGTGTGCGCAGTCCTGCCTTGCCGGGTGTCCCTTTTTACACAGACGTTGATTCGGCTCTGTTACTACCTCCGCTGCCGGCTTAGCGGTGGAGCAACAATGCCCCCCATTTCGGCGGAGTAACGACGCAACAGCCCCGCCTTGAACGGGCGGTGTAAGAAAGGGCTTTAGGCCCCGTTCAGACTTGTAATTAAGATGCGTCCTCGGTGATCGGAACACAAGTAGACAGCTTTAAGTACGTCTGTTCACACCTGGCATTAGAATGCTTTCTCCACATGTGTCTTGAGTGGCCACTTGTGATCCGATCTCACTTCCCCCGATCTATATGCAAATAAACACGCAGTAAACACACGGCTAATACAGCAGACGTTGTGACGTAATACTACAGGAATGTCTGTAGTAATATCGTGAATTTGGGTACATTTTATTAACATTTTTATAACCTCCAAAATATACGGTTATTGGACCAGCGGTCCACGGGGACCTCAGCGCCGCCGGCACCGCTGCCGTTGCCAGATAACAGCAGCGGAACAAAAACACCAACGCATCTCATAGTGAATATGGTGTGATGTCACGGGAGGCCACATCAGTGCACTGATGTTCTGTTTGTCTGCATGTTCTAGGTCAGCGAGGTGTACAAACTGCACAGGGAATCCTACCATCTCGCTCAGGACTACTTTGATCGCTTCATGGCCACACAGAGAAACGTCTTCAAGTCGACGCTGCAGCTCATAGGCATCACCTGTCTCTTCATTGCTGCCAAAGTAGAGGTAAGAAGGGTTGGGAGGGACTGTACAGGATGTGAAGTGGGATGATCACAATCAGCCTGGTTGTTAGGCAGCCTGTTTTGTTGTGGGCTTGCTTTAGGTAGATCATCTAAGTTGCATTGCCCCTTTTCTCCTGCAACATTTTACAACATGTTGGTTGGTATGATTGGTTGTAATAATGCTCGTCTCCTGTGTTTTTGTTGCGTCCCCTCAGGAGATGTATCCTCCCAAGGTCCACCAGTTTGCTTATGTTACAGACGAAGCCTGCACGGAAGATGAGATTCTCTGTATGGAAATCATTATTATGAAGGTAAAGACCTCTCACACGTTACTCATTGATCCATGACACATGGTCTGCATTTGTCCAAATATCACATGCCCAATCTCACCCCACTGATGGGATTTTGGTAGATCTTAAGTATGTAAGTAGTAAGCTTCTTGTAATCATTGGCTCCTGGTTGCCTAAATCACTAATGGTAGACGTTGCGTTATCCTCTTCCTTTTCTTGTATTATTTTAGAAATGCACGTCTGTCCAAACAGTAGTTGGTTTGTTGTCACAACCCTGGAACCCTGGACAATCATGAGTTTATTTAGATATATGTTTCAAGTAGTCGTGTTGCTGTTGTTGATGGTTTTACTTCAGGTTGTCTGCTCCCTCTTTTCCTTTCTAACACAGGAGCTGAATTGGAGTCTCAGTCCACAGACTCCCATCTCCTGGCTCAATGTTTACATGCAGGTGGCCTACCTGAAAGAGACGGACGAGCTGCTCATCCCCAAATACCCCCAGACTACCTTCACACAAATCGCAGAGGTACGTTGTATATGCGTCTGTGTGTGTGTGTGTGTGTGTTTTTGCCTTCCTAATAAAGTGATATATCCGTTAGGTACTTCAATCATACAGAACAATGACAGAAATGGGAGACTTTACTTAGGTCTGCACACTTCTGTTTAATTTGACAAACATTTCAACCATATTAGTTGTTGTCAGGAGTGACTTAAGTGTGTGTTTCTCTCACATTAACTATATACACTACATGTACTGTATGTCTTCAATGTGTGTAAAAATCCAGCTCTAGTTTCTTAAAAATGCAAAGTGGAGCTTCATTAGAAGACAGTATCTAGTCAGCAGTGTTCAAAGATGCTGTAAATTCACCTTATTTGCACAACTGAAGGTGTCTGGTTTGCAAATGTTTTTGTCCAAGGAAGTGACAAAGTTAAACTTGAGGGTGAAATACAGTCTCCTTTGAGTGAGGACTTCATTTAGAGAAAGCCAGTAGTGGGTCTTAATATCTCTATCTCTTAATATCCTTTTAGTTTTAAGGCATCACCGACCTGCCGGGATGGTAAATGCATGCTGTACATGATATATTTGTCTGTTACGATGGTCACTGTGTCAGATTAGGCCATTTACAGAGTCATAAAGTGACTCGGCCGAGAGACGTGACAGACTACACGTTGGTCCTCGACCAATCATAGCTTGCCGTTCTTTCAGGACACACGTGATGTCATCGGAAAGAAGGCGCTAGGAACCGACTTCCAGGAACAAGAATGTAAACAAACATTAGCGGTGTGAGTGATGCTGGCTGTCTTGTGTTTGGAAAAGCCTAAAAAAAAAAGTGAGAATGCGACTCTGTTTCGCAGTTCCACCGAGCAGCACCAACATCATCATTCCTCTTTCACCTCTCCATGTTTACAGTTGAAGAGGGGCTCTGTGCTCATTCACGGACGTGAGGGAACACGTCGCAGAAGAAAAAAAAAAAAAATGCTAGTCTTTTTGCTTGGATGTCATGAGGCGTCCAAGGTGCAGTGTCAGTTGTCGTCCACTGTGACACACTACACGAGATAAACCGATCGATTGTCGTTCCCGATCCGAGTCGACACCCTACTTCTGCCGTGTCGGGCTATAATCTGGCTGATATCGTGTAGTCTGAACCCGTCATTAGTCCCATCCAGTGAGCACCAGTACATACTATACCTCGACTAAGACATTGTCGTTCTACTTGTTGCTGCCCTACAGAGACATCAGCTCCACAGTGCAGCTTTGAAGAGCAAAAACAATATTCTTTATTCAGAAATGTTGATCTTTCAAAGAAAGAAAGTAAAGGAATACACACAGTATTTATGTAAATACCACAGATGATTCTGTCATGGCTTATTACTAATTACAGTTGTTTTCTCTTTTTTTCTAGTTGTTGGACCTGTGTATGCTAGATGTGCGTTGCCTTGAGTTTTCCAATGGCATCCTTGCTGCTTCAGCCCTGTTTCACTTCTCCTCTCTGGAGCTGGTGGAAACTGTCTCCGGTAAAGAAACCAAACTCTTCCTATTTAGAGATTTACTCTTCTTGAGCAAAAGTTTTATTTAAAACACACCAGTATTTTTAATGTTTTTTTTTTTTTTTTTTTAGCCCGCTGGTGTTACCCTGGTTGTGTTGCCCTGGTTGTGTTGCCCTGGTTGTGTTGCCCTGACGTTTCACTTCTTTCATCCTTCTGTTCTTGCAGCTCTGAAGAGGGTGGAGGTCGAGGAGTGCGTGAGATGGATGGTCCCGTTCGCCATGGCGCTGCGGGAGGTTGGTGGGTCGTCTATGAAAACGTTCACAGGAATCCCCGCAGATGACATGCACAACATCCAGACCCATGCCTCCTACATTACATGGATGGTAAGTGGAAGTATTGCAATGTTTGTTTCTCAGTTTTAATGATTAAAAAGCAGTGAGAAAATGAGAAAATCCTGGAAAAAAAACACTGCCCATGAAAATAACTATTTGCAAGTTTTGCAGTTTTTTATTTTAAATTTGTGAGCTTAAAGTTAGGGTTGGTAATGTTGAGAAACTAGCAAGAGTAAAAATTATCCTGATTGGCTTCCAATTGTGATGTTACAAAGTCATGCACTGAGCATGACTCAAACTCAGATGACTAATGACCGCATAGTTAATCCGTTTATTTTCTGCTGTGTACAGGACAAGGCCTTCTCTTACCAGGATGTGGAGTTAGAGCGTCACGGCAACTGTCCGGTACCTTCAGGCGTCCTGACTCCACCTCAGAGCAGCGAGAAAACCGAAGAGCCGGTCCTAGTGGATGCTGCTGTGTTGAAAATCAGGCCCAGGATTTGTACTCCATCCCCAGAACTGCACCTTCCAAAGTAGTGACGCAAACACTGAAACTGACGAGACGACACGACAGCAACTTGACTCTGAACAGCGGTGCCTCTGCAGTACCAGTACACGCATGTACGATGGATGTTCAGTGGGGGAACATTGATGGAAATTGTATTTTTTTCCCTTTCAAAGTCGTGCTAATTACTTGGATCCAGATGCTTTTTAAATGTCTCTGTAGTGGGTGCACACAGCGACTTCGACTAAATTGGGAAAACACTGACACACAGTGAGCAAATGGTTTTGGATGGGCCCTATCCCCACAGGAATCCTAGCTATTTAACCCTCCAGTTTAAGTGAAAACACAAAGCAAAGGGCTGTTAGGGATGGGATGGCTCCAGAAGATTTTTGTTTTTGAATAGAATTGCACCCAAATGCTTGCATTAATTACCAACCACACCTACATTTTGTGGTTGCCATTTTTATTTTTCTATGCAGAGGCCAAATTGAATGGACATTTTACGGAGTCTCTACTTGATTTAGAGTGAGTGTGTGTGTGTGTGTGAGTTTGGGGAAGGAGGGTGAGTGCTGTTTTTAATCTATCAGTGGCCTCATTTGCCCAAAAAACTATTCCTAGGGCCATATTTGGCTCTCTGTGCTGCTATAAAAGTGGGCTTTGCATGATGGAGGGGGGAAGACTGTGTGCGTGTGTGTATGTATGTGTGTGTGCTCTTGTTTTTGGTTCTACTCTTTTGCTTAGGGACCAGTAGCTTGGCTACCTAAATGGACAAGTGAACCAGCCAGGCTTCAGAAGCTAAAGTATTGATTGTATTTAACTTTTATTTTTATCTCAACCTGCGGTTTGTTTTCCCCACCACCAAAATGTAAGATTTCTATTTGACTTTTTAAAAATAAAATGCTGCTACATATTTTCCATGAAAGACTGTATCTGAGGACTTTTAATTAAACGGTCTTTTGTTGTGTTGTGGAATTTCAGTGACAAGCCTCTTTTTTTTTTTTTTTTTTAAATTGCAGTACACAAAACCATTCTGACAAATGATTTCATGATATCTTATTAGTGTTAATATGTTAATATGTAATGTAAGAGTGTAACTCCGTCCATGCACTGGCTTTTCCTTTACTTTACTACATAAGAAATCACAGATGCACTTCGGCTTTATTCCACTAGATGTCAGTGTGATGCTGTCAGTTTGAATGCCTTCTATTCTAACCAAGAAAGAGAAACATGCAAATACCATCACTAGATTCAAGATTCAAGCCCTTTATTGTCATTGTGTAGTACAATGAAATTAGATTGTGACAATCCCATAGGTGATAATGAAAGGATAATACAATAAAAAGAGATAATACAATATAAATATAAAAGATAATACAATATATAAATACAATATGTATATTGGTGAGATGCCAGTTTTGCCAGATTATTGCACAAAGTGACCAACATATGTTATTGCACATGTCCGTAGCAGCAGATTTACATACAGTACCATAATACATGACGAGATCATATGAGATATCGGAAACAAAAAAAACGATATTGGGACCAGTCAGGTTATGGTCCGGGTATCATTGGATAATCCGAAATTCATTTGTAATTTAAAAATGAAGAAGAAACCCCCAGAAATGCCATGTTTTTTTTCGTTTTTTGGTTTAAAACCAAAAAAAGCCATTTTTTCCTTTTTTGTTGTCAGAATAAAACACGAGAAGACCAAATACCAAAAACAGTCCAATTTTGAAGGAATGAAGGTAAATATGAAAAGCAAATATATCAAAATAAAGGCCAAGAGGATGAAACGGCCATTCTATAAAAGTGCACTCTCGGCACCCACCTGTCTGACGACGATAAGCAGATATCTGCATTTGTATGCAGAAATCGTTGGAGCATTATTTAGCCTCCTTCCCAACAAGCTACATGGTTGGTACCAATGGATTCTTTGGGTTTTCTAGTTTCATATAATACCAGTATCTTCACTTTAGCTTTAAAACTGAGCCCACTACAACCTCTGAAAGACAGAACAGCGGTCGTCGGTTTTTGAAGAGGTTAATCAAACTACTTGGCAGAACCTGCGCGGCCCACTAGGTGTCGCTCTGAGGCTCACCAGTGGGCCCTGGCCCCGTACTTGAGAATTATAGTACCTTTATAGGAGTAGCACTTAAGACTTGACCTCATAAATTTATTATTTGGTGTCTATGTTTAAGAAAAGCACTATTTCACTTGAGGATTTAAAGCACTACTTAATTTTGTGACCTTTCTTTAAAAATAAAACAATACATTGTTATATCTGTAAATCTGTAAAAGTTAGTCTGGAGCCCAGTACATGGAGGGCGTGGTTTGGCAATTTTTGTTAGTCTCCGAGGAGACTTTACATTTTTGTATAAAACATAAATCCTGAAATATTGGTAGTGTGAGTCCTTCTCTTGCAACACTTTTATTGAGCGATAGAATCAAGCTTTCTCTGGTTGTGTTGAAGTAGTCTGGCTACAGTTAACCAATCGTGGTTTGGAGTCAGCAAGCCAATCACGTGCACCATCAATATGGCTGTACACTCCGTACGGCAAGTGCACCATGTGTGTTGTGAGTGTTGAACCAGGTCCGTTTTAATGTTGTCGATCCAATCGGCATTCTTGTGCAGAGGCAATTTCATAGTCTATGAAGTTTATCTGAGACGTGATTATTGCTAGTTGAAAACTTAACCCAATACCCCGCCGAGATGACTTGAAATATAGTCAGCTTTGGCAATTTTTGTTAGTCTCCAAGGAGACTTTACATTTTTGTATAAAACATAAATCCTGAGATATTGGTAGTGTGAGTCCTTCTATTGCAACACCTTTATTGAAAGATACAGCTGAGATTCAAGCTTTCTCTGGCTCTGTTGAAGTAGTCTGGCTACAGTGAACCAATATTTAACAGCCTGGATGCGTTGATTAAATATGCCTATCCATTGTCATCTTGG
>CAKALU010060058.1:4229-19874 GCA_916700995.1 Hozukius guyotensis | reverse complement strand
CAGCATCTTTGCTACCACTTTCTGATCGTAATTTAATAGACTAAGGGGTCTGTAAGCCAACGGATCTGAATCCTCCCTCCCTTTCTTAAGTAATAGACCAACATTAGCCTCATAAAAAGATTGTGGAAATATCTTATTGACAAGAGAGTGTTTAATCATTCTGAATAGCAAGGGGCCGATGAAATCAGCGAAGGACTTAAACAATTCTGCACAAAACCCATCTGGGCCTGCGGCCTTACCACTTGGAAGGGATTTTATTGCCACTTTGATTTCTCCAACAGTAAAATGGGAATCTAGATCAACTTTGGCAGATTCACTTAGTTTGGGTAGTTCAGCAGAATTTAAGAATTTCTCTATATCGTCATCAGATGCATTACAGTTAGATGAATATCATTTTGCATATAGGTCTCTAAAGTAGTCATTTATATATTTAGGATTAGTTAACATTTCCCCAGAGGAAGACTTCATTTTTAAAATGGACCTACTCGCCTGTACGCCCCGCAGCTGCCTGGCCAGTAATTTGCCTGGTTTGTCATTCAATTCAAATTGTTTTTGTCTCATGTGAAGTATTTGCTTATTAACCTGATCACTCAAAATAGTTATATAGTTATATATTTGTTCTTCAATTTCATGATACCATATAAATCTTTTGTGGACAGAGAGGAAGTGTATGCGTTCTCAGCATCAGAAAGCTGTACCTCTATTTCGGAGAGGCGTTAACGCCTTTGCTTCCTCTTCAGGGGTCAGCAACCTTTACTATCAAAAGAGCCATTTTAGGCAAAAAAAAAAAAAAAATCTATCTGGAGCCGCAAAACATTTGAGCATTGTGATGAAGGGAACACAGTTTATAGTCTAAGTATATAGTATATAAGTGTAATGCAGTGAGGGCCAAAGTGCAAATGAACTACGAAGTTTTAGGGCCACATTTAGGGAAAAAAATCTGAGATTTTCAGAATGAAGTCAGAATATTAAGAGAAAAAAAGTCAGAACTTTACGAGAAAAAAGAAAATAACAAGTACAATTACTACTTATACTACTACTACTATACTACAACTATAATATTATGACTTTATTCTCATAATACTACGACTTTTTTTCCCGTAAACTTCTGACTTTATTCTCATAATATTACGACGTTTTTCTCGTAAACCTATGACTTTATTCTTGTAATATTATGACTTTATTTTCGAAATTTCAGATTTCTTTTTTTTCCCTCAATGTGGCCCTAATACTTGTACCGTCGTACCATAGACCTACAACAATATAAATAAAAATACAAATGTAAAAAAAAAAAACAGTTCCATTTTTAAAAATCCACAGGGAGCCACTGGAGAGGAGCTAAAGAGCCGCATGTGGCTCCGGAGCCACAGGTTGCAGACCCCTGTCTTAGAAGCTTCATAGGTAATGATTTTGCCTCTTACCACAGCTTTAAAATATTCCCACAAAATGGAATCAGAAACAACGCTGTTATCATTATCTGACAAAAAAAATCATCCTGCTTTCATGTAATCATTAAAATGACTGTCTTGTAATAATAAAGGATTAAAGCACCAGGATTAGAAAGCTTTAGGTAAAGACCATTTAAAGGGACTATTTGTAACTTTCAGAAATGCTTGTTAACAGACACCTGTGGCCGTTAAGTCAAAGAAAGTCAGCGTCGGGCTCGCGCTTGCTCGCTCTACATAGACATGAAGGAGCATCGCTCAAAACACTGAGGCGACACACGTCAGCTAAAACCACAATATCACTCTATAATTCAGCTGCTTGGCAGTAATGTTAGCTGACCAGACGGAGGTCTCTCCACGAATCAATGCTGATCCTAGTGTTTGCTTTTCCTGCCTCAGCCTCCGGGGCTGAAGCAGGAAGAGAAACGTTATCGTCTCTGACCGGGTGCCGGTGTCTCCCTCCGGCACCCGGTCAGAGACGATAACGTTTCTCTCTGCGGAGCCCCGTCACTTCACAAGACACGGGAAACCTCTGTTGGTCTGGAGGAGCTGCAGCATTTATTTCTGCACAAACGTCCACTGTACATTCACTAGATATTCTCAGAGCTACTAACTCTTCTGCAGTGTGTAGTGAGCGCGCATGCACGTCTAGAGGTGGAGCGAGAACGCACGCGGTGTGTGAGTGAAGGCAAGCAGGCAGAGGAGCAGAGACTCCGGCCCTGGAGACCAAAGCTACGGTCTCCCCCGCGGACTACGACCGCGGCCAACACTGTTTAACAGACGGGCTTCACTAGATACAACCAAGAGGTTTTGGTGCTTCCGTGTAGTTTGTGTTAGAGTCTGATAGTACGTGTCCACAGGGAGTCTGAACAGCGTAGCCACACGCGAGCGCGCATATGCGAGCGCGCTTGGGAAACCGACCCAGTAGATTTATACGCTTAAAAAGTTACAAACAGTCCCTTTAAAGGACATGGTAAGAGGACTGTGATCAGAAATTAAGATTCCCTGATATTTTGTTTGCATTACATTTGAGATCAACTTAGAATCGATAATAAAATAATCAATAAGAGTGTACGTTTTATGTACATGTGAAAAAAATGAATAATCTCTCTCTGTTGGGTGCTGTATTCTCCATATATCTACTAAATTATATGACTTAATCAGGTTATTCAAAGTGCAGACTGAGTTACTAGATGGAGGAGGGTGTGTAGATAGGCGGTCAAGATATGGATCTAGATAACAGTTATAGTCCCCCCCCCCCATAATCAAGTTGGTAGTGTTCAGATCTGGTAATAAATGGAAAACCTTACGAAAAAAAATCAGGGTCATCAACATTAGGACCATAAATATTAAGACAGGTGATAGGAATATTGTTAATGGTTCCTGAGACTATCAGGTATCTACCAGAAGGGTCAGTGGTGAGAAGAGATAATTGAAATGGTGCAGATTTTCTAAACAAAGTAGCGACCCCCCCGAGCTTTGGATGAGAATGTAGAATGATAAACCTTTGAGAACCAATTTGACCTGAGTCTACACTGATCAGCAGGTTTAATAAGTGTTTCCTGTAAAAACACCACATCAGCAGACAAAGATTTCAGATGAGAGAAAACCTTCCCTCTCTTAACCGACTAACCGAACCCTTTACAATCCAAGTAACAAAAGTTAATGTCCCTACATCAAAGGTGTTCTTATCCATTCCTGCCATTGCAAAGATATAGAAAAAATATAACACAAACAGTAGGCTTTGCAAATATAAATATGATAACAAACATTTCCCAGTCTGGCAGAAAAAAATGAAACCCGGAATCTCACCCGTCCCACCCCTAAGCCAAAGAGGATGGCTGTACCCCCATCTTTTTAAAGAAACAACAAGGCAATAGTATGGGTTAACTACATAGACCCACATGATCAAAACCATTGTGGTAACCTCTCAATATTTTAGCCTCTACTGCTCGAGTATGAATTAATAACATATAATCAATCAATTAATCACCCTTTCAATATGAGGAGAAAAATAAGAAGAAGAGAGAACAAAGCTGTAGCCATTATCAAACCACTTTAAATACTGACCAAATAGTTCATCTTGCTGCCTACACTTCTGTAGCTTTTACCAAACACATATGTTTGTAGAGTCAGCTTGGTGTCAAGGACTCTGTAAAAAGCTTGGCGTCCTCCGGTGAGGTGAACGTGGTAGTCTTTCCATTATGCTCAATGCGCAGCTTGGCAGGAAGCGGAGACTACTCTTCACGTTGGCCTCGCGGAGTGTCTTAATGACATTGTTGAAGGCTTGTCGCTGGGTCATCACCTCTGATGTATAGTCCGGGAAGATAGACACCCTGACACCGTTGTAATACAGGGGTGCTCTGTCACGGCTCAGTCGCAAAATCAGCTCCCTGTCCTGGTCCCGGTGTATTTTAGCAATAATCATACGGGGTCGCTCTCCTTCAGCTGTCGGTCTCGGTTTCAGGATACGATGAGCTCTGTCCACTTCTACCGGCCTGGAAAAAGCAGTCGGTCCAAAAAGCTTAGTTATCAGCTCAGCCACAAAAGCCGTAGGGCGTCCGTTCTCCACACCTTCCGGGATCCCTACAAATTTTAAATTAAGCCGCTTGGAGCGGCCCTCCAAATCGTTCACTTTCCAGCGGAGAGAGTCATTTGTTTCCCGCAGCTCTTGGCAGGCCCTCTCTAGCGCATCCAGCCGGGTATCACGATCTGTTACCGCGATGGATATCCCCTCCACTTGCTCCGTCACCGCTGCTTGTTCCTTTTGCAAGAGAGCAAGGGGAATTTCAACAGAGTCCAGGCGGGTGGTTATGGAGAGCCTGGTATCTTCGATTAACTTCCTCACCTCCATACCTTGATTTTCTATTGCAGCTAATATCATAGATGGCGAAGGTTGGGAATCAGCTGCCTCAGAATTCACTGTGTCCTGAGTTGTTGGCTGTGCCGCTGGTTCAGCCATGTGATCGTCCGGTCCCGCTTCGTTTGTGTGTTTGTTCCGTTGTTTCACAGTCTGATTGCCTTTACCAGACCTTGTCTTTGGCCCCATCAAAACCCAGACATGAGCCACTAAGTGTCAGCCACACAGATATTAGCAAACTACAGCCTTAGGGTGATTAAATATATAAATTAAGATTATCGTGAGCAGAGGCTACCGCACACGCAGCTGGTCCATAGGTCGCCGGAAGTGCTCCAGCATTGTTGAAGGGAGCCTGAGAACAAAGAATTTCATTGCCATCAACTGCTTCACTGTAATATTTGTACTTATGACAATAAAGATCTTGAATAATCTTTTTACATGTGTTATTGTCATGAACAGAGATGATGAGCACTCCCCAACAGCGCTGCCAAGTGTCTTAGGGTGTTTTCACATATAGTCCTTTTTAAATGAACAGAACTCAGTCCTCTTAAAGTGGACCAACAGAAAAGGGACTCAGTTCTGTTTGTGTTCACATTGTTAGTTTATTTAAAAGACTCAGTTCTGTTTCTGGTCCACTTCAGCTCTAATGGGGCCTCAGTCCTCTTTCTGTTCACACTATAGTTGAAGAAGTTGAAGTTTTAATTTAATTTTTGCATTTTGTTTATTTTTTTAATGATTTTTTAATGATTTTATTTCAGCTACTTTAACAAATGTAGTACATTTAAACAGTCACTGAAATGCTGTTAATACACATTCACTATTCACAGCCTATTTAAAAAGACTCATTCTGCAGCTGCACCTCCATCCTGCTCACTCAGAAATATTGAGCTGATGGGGACTTGATGGTGTGATAGATTTAAATGTGAGGGCAGAAACCGCTGTTCAAAGAAATAAGTGTGAAAACACCCTCAGTGGGTTTTCACACCCTCAGGGGGTTTTCACACTTAGTCCCTTTCAGCCCTCCAAACAAACTCAGAGCGATGAGTCACCATTTCTTGCGCATATGTGAACACTCCAAAAGGACTCAGACCCCTCTGAAACGAACCGAACTCAGACCTCCTCGGGAGGTGGTCTGAGTTCGGTTCGATTCAAGTCCGCGTTGCGGTTCCCTTAATCTGTGCATTGTGGACACAAAGCGCTCCAGGTTCGCTTTGCCTTCTGCCGTTGTATTTTAGCCCTCTAGAGTTGCCGTAGACAGATTACACGCGCTTGTACACTGACGCTCAGAAAAACAACACAGAACCGTGGCAGCTCACGCTCACTCACCCTAACCCAATTTCACACTTGGTCCCACGGAACCGTGGCAGCTCACGCTCACGCTCACGCTGCTTTATGTCCTTATGCATTCAGTCCGTATTAAAGCGCGTATCGAAGCGCATTAATTAGCGGAGGTTCATGTCAGAATTTAAAGATATTAGTTTGTTACTCAGGACTAAAGTATCTAAAGTTACAGCTTTTATGTGCTGCCAGTCATTTCTTTGAACAGCGGTTTCTGCCCTCACATTTAAATCTATCACAGCATCAAGTCCCCATCAGCTCACAATAAAACCTCTGCTTGTCCTTCTTTTGAGACGTTCATTTAATAACACTGTGACTGAGACAGCTATCAATTTGAGCTGTTCCACTAAAATGTTTATTACACATAATGTATAATCTCAGTTTATATTCTAAAAATCAGTATAAAGCTTAGACCCGTAGGATCAGTGAATAATGATCTCTATCACTCCTGATGTGTTTGGTTGCACTGATGGAACATAATAATATTGTAGATTATCTGTTCATATTTCTGAGTGAGCAGGATGGAGGTGCAGCTGCAGAATGAGTCTTTCTTAAATAGGCTGTGAATAGTGAATGTGTATTAACAGCATTTCAGTAACTGTTTAAATGTACTACATTTGTTAAAGTAGCTGAAATAAAATCATTAAAAAATCATTAACGAAATAAACAAAATGCAAAAATTAAATTAAAACTTCAACTTCTTCAACTATAGTGTGAACAGAAAGAGGACTGAGGCCCCATTAGAGCTGAAGTGGACCAGAAACAGAACTGAGTCCTCTTTTAAATTAAATGACAATGTGAATACAAACAGAACTGAGTCCCTTTTCTGTTGGTCCACTTTTTGGTCCACTTTAAGAGGACTGAGTTCGGTTCATTTAAAAAGGACTATATCTGAAAACACCCTAAGAGGACCGAGTTCGGTTCGTTTAAAAAGGACTATATGTGAAAACACCCTAAGTCATTTTCTCCCTCACAAATATTTCCTGTACTATGTCTAACCATTGACAGTTCCAGACTACTGGAAACAGAACCACATCTTGTCCGTGCCGTTTCCAGCCACCGTCGTGTCGAGAGACAGATTCAGGACGTTATTATGGAACATTTACCTCAGTGATCCAGAGAAGGATGTTGAAAATGACAAGAAGAAGGGAACACCACAGTACGATAAGTTGTTCAGAGTCAAGCCTCTTATTGATGACATTCTCATTGCCTGCCAGGCCCCTTACCACCCAAGGAATGAATTGGCAGTCGATGAGAGAATTGTGGCAACTCAGGCAAAATCTGGCATAACCCAATAAAATGAAGGACAAACCAACCAAATGAGGGATCAAGCTTTTCGTGTTGGCTGAGTCGAGCAATGGCTACACTATCAATTCCAACGTGTACAGCGGCAAATCTCACACAGCCGGTGCGCTTGGACCGGCGTATGATGCTGTCATGGACCCCATTCAGCCATCAAATCTCGGGACTGGATACCATATTTATATGGACAATTTCTACACCAGTCCCAAACTGTTCCTTGACTTGGCCAGCATGAAGTTTGGAGCAAGTGGTACCTACAGGGACCCCTGGGAAAGGGTACCCCAGTAAGAGAGCAAATGCCATCACCAAAAAATCCAAAAGAGGCACCCTAAGATGGATCAGAGAGGACCCCCTGGGCTTTGTGAAGTGGATGGACACGCGGGAGGTGTCCCTGTGCTCCACAATCCATCCAGCGTTTACTGGTGACACGGTCCAGAGGAGAATGAAGGATGGAGATGGACACTGGAGAGTGAAAGACATTCCCTGCTCCACCCCCATCATTGCCTATAACAAGAACATGGGTGGGGTTAGCCTATCAACCCAACTCATCCAGAATTACTCCACCCACCGACAAACTGCTAGCTGGTACCGTACCTTGTTCCTGCACTTTGTGGACATTGCAACAACAAATGCCTACATCCTGCACTGTGAGATCAGCAAAACACAAAAGGTAGAGCACATGACTCACAAGGACTTCCTGGTTGAACTGGTGTCCCAGCTGTGTAGAGTGGAGAAGACAGGAGTTCCCATCAGCAGGAGCACTGACCATGTTCCCGTTGGAACAGTGTATCTTTTGGTCATTCGATACTACAAACGATACTAAAAAACTAAAAATGAGTGGTTATTTGATTTTCATTTTAAAATACAAAAATTAATATTGAAATACAAGACGTTTTTCTTTATCGGGGTCAAAACGGGATGAACTAAACTTAAAAAACGGGTTGATTTTCATTTTCTATTTCTAAAAACAAAAATAAAATCACTAGAAGACAGAAATGCCCCGTTTTTTCATAGTCTGCGACCGGAAGTTGCCATTTACAAAGTAAGAGCGCGTATGAGGACGGTGCTGTGTATGAGAGAGAAATAGAAGCACGGTGCTGCTGTGTAATTGAAGGTGATGGAAATGGATCGGTACGTAGTGTTTTGAAACCATAAAAGAGTGTTTCTCAGGGAAGAAGACATGACGTCATGTCACAGCACCGTCCTCATACGCTCTCTTACTTTGTAAATGGTAACTTCTGGTCGCAGAATATGAAGAAACGGGCATTTTTTCGTTTCTGTCTTCTAGTGATTTTTTTTTTTTTTTTTTAGAAAGACAAAATGAAAAGCAACCCGTTTTTTAAGTTTAGTTCATCCCTTTTTGACCCCGATAAAGAAAAACGTCTTGTATTTCAATGTTAATTTTTGTATTTTAAAACGAAAATCAAATAACCACTCATTTTTTGTTTTTTAGTATCCTTTTGTGAAAGGAAAATCAAATGACCAAAAGATACACTGACCCCATTGCCACTGGTTCAGATGCCAGAGAGAAGGCGACAGGAGGCCGCAGTGGCTGCCAGCGCTGCCTCCAAGTGGACAAAAAAAGGAAGAACACACCATGGAAATGCAAGTGCTGTGATGTGGCCCTCTGTCTCATCCTTGACAGAAACTGTTTTGAGGACTGGCACAGATTTTTGTTGTAAATAGTTGTAGTTAGATTTTACGGACAAAGACCCCTAAAGGTTAAACATCTCTTACATTTACAGATAAAAATGTATTTTCCCCAATCCAGCAGGCTCAGGATGTACAATCAAAGAGCAGCAGGAGGAACACTTTCTGTCTTATTTACATATTCAGACAGTTTTCCCTCCTGAACTTGTTGACTGTGTTATATGATGTCCTCTAGGTGGCAGCATTACTACACATAGGCATTGCTGTTCTGGTAGTAGGCCTACCAAGTACCTTGAATATTGTGTGAAACGCAGTTGTGTTGTTTCCTTTCCTGCAGAAAAGAAAGAACTAACAGAGAGGCTAACTGAATACTCTCAGATCTATTTGACACTATCTGGAACTGGATTTAAGGCCAATTTAACATTAAACTTCAGATTGAATATACTTGAATTAATGGTATTTATGAAACTGTTTATACAAACAGAAATAGAAAGAAATCTAGGAAATATTTATTTGGAGCCATACGCTCCATCTTTGTTTATTAAAAGCAAATAAGAACAACAGAAATGTTTGAGAAAGTTTGCTCCGGCTGGTGGGCGCGGCTTAGTTTTGGCTTGACTGTTTTCAACATGGCAGCCGGGGCACAAACGTTCTCATTTTACAGCTAAACAGAACACTACAAGATGTTTCTGAGAACATTTGAGGAGAGAAATGGACATTACAGTAACAGAATATTGATTCATATTTGAGCAGCGCTGCCTAGTTTGACCGTTTGATTGGAGTTTGCGAGCGATTGACAGCTGCCTCTGTTGAATGAACAGCCAATAGGCTGAAAACAGAGCCATGAGGAGGTGCAGAAGTTTAGTTATCTCTCAGAACACTTGAATTGCAATATGCTGAAAAGTTATTATGGAATAGTTGCCCAATGATGCCAAAAATATACTGCCTATACTGCAGGTTTAATGCTCTAGATATTGTACAAAGAACCTTTCATGCAGCTTTAAATAATAAAAAAAAAACCAGAATAACATGGTGAATACTTATATTTTTATGTTTTACTTTGTGTATTTCCTTAATAAAGCCTTATATTTAAATAACTTTAAACTACTCACAGGTATCTATTCTAGGATCGTTTCCTCTGAAGTGTCACGTGAAGCGACGTCCGTTTCTGATGACAGCAGCAGCTGATCACAGCTGGATCGCCTGTCAGTCGGCTCTAACAGCTGTAGAGACTTTTGATGGAGTTTATGTCTGAACTGATCTAATAATACTAATAAAAACACAGAGTTATTATCAGTGGCAGAGCAGCAGTGTTTCCTCTCTGTAGCCTGTTACCTGTTTAACAAACACCTGCACATGAATAACAGCTGCAGTCTGTATTTCTACTGTGGACTGAGTCCTGTTTAGAGGACCAGGAACCATCTCTACTGGATCAATATCTTTATATTATTTATTCATTATTAGCGTCTGTATTTATTGATATTCTGATTGTGAGTTCATTATTTAATAACCCAGAATATGATTATGGTGTCTTTTGAACACTGGAAATGATTTATTAGGCTAAAGGGGAAATGTAAATGATGTAACTCATGTGACTGAATGGAAATGAGGATAAATGATGTAAAAGGTGTCTGTTGCTGACAGACAAACTCTTCTTCTCTCTCTGACTTTAATAGTATCATTAGTAAAAGTTAAGGGGGGAAATAACAGATCATGAAAAGAAAAACCTTTTTCTAATAAAAGAAGAAAGTTATTTTAGACCCGTTTGTCAGGTTTTATAAACCCCTTTCAGTGTCAGGCTGCTTCACTGGCGGTGTGTGAAGGAGAGATACTGCAGGTCCTTCTGCTGCTGCTCAGAGCTTCAATTAACACAGATTATAACTAGATGGTGAATCAGAAGACAACTAAAATATAAAACGTTTAATATGTGATCTGTTTTCACTCCGGTATGAAACTCCAGCGATGTTGAGAGGTAAAGTTATCAGATCAGTCCGTCGGCAGCAGCGTCCAATCAGTAACTGATATCCAATAAGGGGGCGTGTCTATCAGCAGCAGCGTCCAATCAGTAACTGATATCCAATAAGGGGGCTGGTCGGTCGGTAAAAGACTTCCCTGAAGGCTGCTATTAAAATATTAATCTTGTTTAGATATCAGAACACTCCGCATGAATTAGATTCATAGAAATTTAGGGTGTTTTAAAACAATATTTCTCTTTCCTGTTTTGTTTCTAAAATATCTTTTATTTTTCTGTTTCTCAGTACAGGTTATGGTCATTTTCCACTGTGTGTCTTTGCCATGTAACAACCAAGAGTTCTCATTTTAGACATGTAGTTTTATGCACAAATGTGTGGTAAGATCAATCAACAATATCTTTTAATTTAATTATATATTTTCTCAGAGTTGTAGTCACAATATTAGCAAATAATGCAACAGTGAGTTTGTTTCCATCCACCTGTTTTTATGCACATTTTCAATAAATGCATAAAAAAACCTGATTGGAAACGCAGGAACTTCAAAAAGAAGTTGGTGTGTGGATGAATGTAGAGAAAACGTTAAAAGATGTGCAGCGACTAACGCTCATCAGAGCAGAGACTGTTTCATCCTTAAATATGGGCACATTTGTTCTCTTGAGACTTATAATTAGTGTCCTCGAGAACCTGAAGAATAATCATCAACCAGGATCGGCTTCCGTCCATTTGCACTAACAGCAGTGACAAACAGTAACAAGCAGTGATAGTTAATAGAGTCAGTGTGCAGTAACAGTAAATCAGAGTTTGGCTCATTCTTGTCAAGTAAAGGGTAGAATAAAAAAAATTTTACACTTCAGTACAAAGTTAGTAGGCCTACACATGTAAAAAGTCTAAGCTTAACTCAAGGTATTTCAAGTCAAATGATAACAGAAGGTTTTACTGATTTCACAAACTTTTTTTGATGTAACTTGTAGTGTTTTAACTGGGGAAACCGCCTGAAAACCTCACCTGGTTCAAGTGGGAATTTAACATAAAACAAGCAGACAAATGTTAATATTTACACCATTATTCCGAAGTGCACCTGTCTGACAGAAACACTGTTCGTACATCCAAAGAGTCTCTGGTCGGTGGATGGAAACACACCTTCTTCTATATACACGACAAACCACCGTCCCTGCTAGGAGCCATCAGGAATCTAAATGAAACAAAACCAAGCTGAGCAGAAACTTTAAAAATGTCCACAGCATGAAATACAAATGTTTAAGCTTCAAGAATTTGTGCTCCAACATAAAAACTGTGACGTCCGATGTCGTACCAAAAATAAAACCCAATATCCTCCTCTGCAGTGTCTTTGTGACGACTGTTCTTTTAGAGTGTGGAAGATTCCCCAGCTGAGACAGTCGATGGAAATACAACTAAAAATATGAAGATGGGCAGCATATTTAACAAGATAAAGTGATATGTTGTTATAACCCAAACGATTTTACATTTTTAGCATTTACAAGCAGTACATCAACATTTAATAAATGGTCTATAACAGACTAGAATGTAGTTGTAAGTGTGGCACACCTGAGACAGTGTGGCCACATTTCAGTGATAAAATGGTGCATGATGATTTGACTTATTATTTTGGATCATTATGTGCATTTATGTTAGGACCTTTATTTATTTTCTTACATTAATGGAGTAATGATATGGTTTTAAAAATGAAGTTGTGAGGCGGAACGTTTGTGTTCACTTCAGTTGCTCCGGGGAACGGTTGAGAGAGCGCACGCTTCCGCTGTTTCCTCAGAAGCAATCTGGCGGGAAACGAGACGCACCGTGTCCTCATTGCTACTCTTCTACCTGCTTAATACAGGTCGGTAAACTGTAAATAAACCATTATTATATACTTTACAAGGTCGGGTTTTATTAATGAGATGGTTCGCTAAATGTTTATGGAGTTTATATGGATTTTTATATGCATAAAAGACCAACGGAAGTTACGTCCGTCCTGGCGCAGTGTTTACGTAGTGGCGCCATTTTAGGTCTAATGTGGCCTGACAATAGTAGAGTGTCTCTCAGGGCTATTGTACAGTGTGAATATTTAGGATGATTGTGTACTAATGTGTTTACTGATGTGTTTATTGAGTCTCAGGCACTTTGTTAATAGTGACTGAAAGTTGTAAATTGAATGTAAGTTGTTAATTACACCAAAGTAAACACATGTTTTGTTCCTGTAGCACAGCATTTTCTTGTTAATACATTTCTGAAGCCTGTAATTATTACAGAAGCGTAATGTCAAATGTGGCATAGTTAAAGGGGCATTGTGTACCACTGCTGAATTGTGCTAAATGAGTATAGTACTGTCTAAACCAGTTAATTACTGTGAGAAAAGAAGTATTTTAAGTACTAAAGATGTTTATTAAATATAAAAATGAATGAAAATGGATGTTCATCACAGAGAGAGTAACTGACTATAGTGAATGTGTGTTTAATTGAGACTGTGAAAATACTGAAGTAAGTAATGGACTGTAATGAAGAGAATTGAAATGCAGATAACAGAAATATGTTGTGTTTAGGGCTACATGTGTTGAGTTGAGTGTAATAAAACAACCAGAGAAGCAATCTGGCGGGAAACGAGACGCACCGTGTCCTCATTGCTACTCTTCTACCTGCTTAATACAGGTAACATAAGCACATGCTAGTGTTAATTAATGTATTTGTAACTCATCCTGTAAACAGCCAGAAGTGGATGTATAAACAGATAATGATAATATAGTAAAACACAGCTGTAATAATATAAAATATGTCTTTATAGGAGAAATTGCTGACAAATACTGTACATTAATAAACACATACAAATGTCCTCATATCTGCTCATGACTACATTATTGTTGGCTATAAACTATTTATTAAATGTTTGCCTATAAATGCTACACAGTGGGATTTAGTGTTACCAAAATAAAAGTTAATAAAATGAAAAGTTTCACATTATAACAAGATATATATATTTTTTTTCATAGTGGCAGCAATATGCATCAGAGTTTTTTAAAATGTCTAATAATGTAACTCAGGTTTCAGCCTTTGGTTCACTCAGCTATGAGCTGCAGAGCCTTCTCACCACCAGCTGGGGGCGCCACTGTGCTTGCTGATACCTGATGGAGCTCAGGATCCATCATGTGCTCCTGAATACTGTCCCCGTACAGCCTTTACCATCAAGACTACATCTAAATGATGAGATACAGATCGTGTACATTTGTGTTGCTTTTCTCATAATTACAAAATGATTACAAGAAGACGTCTCAATTTTTCTTCTTTGGTGAATCCAATGTGCTTCTGCACATTTTGAAAACCTCCATTGCAAATGTCAGTTTATGAATTTCCAATGTTTAAGTCCTGTATTTATTTCTCCTGTTTTTAGTGTTGACAAACAAGTTTATGAGGGAAGCATACAACAGAAAGATGAAGTGGAAGACAAATTGAAAACGACGTAAGGATTTAAAGTGCTCTTGTGACTCTTAAATTTTGTCCATGAATCCATCATGTCGCTAATATCTTGATCGTCCTGCAGCGTCACTCCCAGAGGAGCCAAGATGGACCAATTAAAACCATTTTTGGAGGGTAGCGTCAGGAGCTACGGTAGACTGTCATTATACATCACCGGTCTATTAACCTGCCATCTGTCAATCATTCATCATCATAAATGTATAAAGTATACGCTTTTTTACAGCCACAAACTAGAGACCTAGGGCATTCAGAGGATGGCAATAAGGGGGTTTCTGAGCCGTTTCCACAACAGAAGTGCTCGCCATCCAATCGCTGAAAAACGCAATTCTTGCAGAAATCTCCAAATGTCAAAAGTTTTTGATCCCAAATCCCAGCATGGCTTTTTCTATGGTGTTCCTCAAGGTCTTGGTGTCTTAATGTGGTATTTTGGAGGGATTAGTGATCTTTTTTAGCAATTCTCCAGTGGTAAACAATGGTTACATTTAGTACCACGTCTGGTAATAAATACTGAAGATGAAGAGTGACAGTGGACGTGAGCAGAAGAGTTGAAGGACAGGTCAAATGGATGTTGTGTATTTAATGTGATTCATTCAAAGCCGCGTGGTGTTAGGAACCAAAGCAAATACAGAATCAAGCCTCATTTGGACTTGGCCTGACTAATGTTTGCTAGTTGACCTCAAGGTTTGATGGCTGTAGTGACCGCTATCTGACGGGTGAAAGGTCAATGTTAGAGAGCCCTGATACTGTGAAGTTACCTAGCTTATTATTGAGCGGGGGGGAGCCCTGATACTGTGAGGTTACCTAGTTTATCAATGTTAGGGGGAGCCCTGATACTGTGAAGTTACCTAGCTCATCATTGAGCAGGGGGAGCCCTGATACTGTGAAGTTACCTAGTTTATCATTGAGCGGGGGGGAGCCCTGATACTGTGAAGTTACCTAGCTTATCATTGAGCAGGGGGGAGCCCTGATACTGTGAAGTTACCTAGCTTATCATTGAGCGGGGGGGAGACTGCTCTAAGCTGGTATAGTTCTGATTGTTAGCAGCTGACATGTAACAACACAAACGGTTCAGATGTGTAGTAGTAGAGCTGTTGGCGGTGGTAGTTGTCTTCGTTTAGTATTGCAGTAAATTGTGGTGTTCATGAAGTTTGAAGCTCAGTAAACGGAGCTAACCTTGGCTAAGCTAGAGGAGCTAACCTTGGCTAAGCTAGAGGAGCTAAACCGCTAGCTAATGTTAACGTTAAAGGGACTGTTTGTAACTTTTTAAGCGTATAAATGTACCAGGTCGGGACACATGCGCGCTCGCGTGTGGCTGGAGCCTCTCCTCCTCTGCCTGCCTCCTCCTGCGGGCGCAGTCGGGAGACGATAACGTGTCTCGCTGCGGAGCTCCGTCACCGACCCGCTTTTCCTGCTTCAGAGCCCCGGCACCGACGCTGAAGCAGGTAATGCCAACACTAGGATCAGCAGTGATTCATGGAGAGACCTTCGTCTGGTCAGCTAACATTACTGCCAGGCAGCTGAAATATAGAGTGATATTGTGGTTTTAGCTGACGTGTGTCGCCTCACTGTTTTGAGCGATGCTCGTTCATGT